>KK112252.1:1610-30469 GCA_000611955.2 Stegodyphus mimosarum | reverse complement strand
AATGTGCTGTATTAACTTACAACATTTTAGGTCCACGAGAAACAATTATTTCAAAACTAAACGTAGATCTAGAATTTAAAAACATCTACGTTTATTTGAAGCATCTCCGTGATTTTGAACATCTTCACATAATGGGAATTTGTAACAAGGCCGAAAATTATTGAAAATGTTTGAAACTGAAACTTATTGAGAGCATTCTCTTTCATTCGCAAGGAATGAATAATAATAATGAATTACGACCGGTAACCCTAGCGAGTTAAAATAAGGTATCTTATGTGAATTGCATTATTAACCTCTATCAGGTCATTTCGAAATAAAAAAATAGTACACAGAGAGAGCGAGAAGCTACTTATTTTCTATAGCTATAAAGATACGTAACGGAATATGTCAGGTTCTGTAACAGTTCCCAAGTAGTTAACGATATTAATTCTAGGCAGTCTGGGTACCCAAACAAAATAACAGCCACATTCCCTAACGAAATCGTAGGGATTGATCTGATAGGTTCTCATCTAAGTAGTGAAAAAAAATAAAAATAGATATCTGTTCGCGATCATTGATCCTTTTTCGAGAAGAGTAGAAATCATTCTCCTCAGAAGTGCCTCCGCAAAGCTTGTTGCAGATTCATTTTTAAGAAAATTCATACTAAGATATGGAGCTCCGTTAAAAATAATTTAAAATAGTGGTCAGAAATTCATTGGTCAAAAGTTTGAGAAAATGTGTACGGGTCTTGATACAAAGCACTTTAAAATGGTCCCTTATCGACCACAGTCGAATATCGCAAAGTGGGTAAATAGAAATATTGTTAAAATTATCCGCAGGTATGTAAAAATAGGGGGATATAAGAATAGGGGAATAACTGGGATAGCTTTGTTAATGAACTACGGAGAAACATGCTACCATTGGCAAAGTATTGGCTGAATTATACCTTGGCATAAAGTTAATTACGCCCCTAGATAAACGCATTTTATTGAAAAGAGGTTGTAAGGTTTTAGTTAAACTAACCAAGTTTATTTTAATTTAAATCTTTTCTATCTCCTCTCTGCTTCAACTTCCTGTCAGAAGAAGCGCGCGTTTTTAGCTTATGCTAATTTTTTGAAGTTCAGCCAAGCACTATTTAAGACAGAGGTAGAAACCTCTCGGTGTGTGAGAGCTTTGCCTCAGATCACGGTCACGCTGCTAAACGTTCGCCTGACCAGCTAGCAGTTTAAATTTATAAGCCATAGTGCTTACTACGTGATTGCATTGTAAAATAAATTAAAGTGCGGTAGTATTTAGTATACCTTGCTACGCACCCTTTTAGATAGAGGCCAACTTCCGCGAATTGCTCTGCGAAGCAAAGTTTAATTTAAGTTATATTTTAATTTATTTAAATTTATTTGATTGTTAAGTTCGACCAAAGTTTGGTCTGTTACGTTCTGTATCTCTCCCGAATTGGGAGGTTTGTATTTAATAGTGATTGAATAAAAGAGGATTTCAAATCCCTTCACGTGCAGTTATTCTCCAGCCCAGCAGTTACATCAGAACATAGCGTACCTTCCGCTCCCTGTTCCAGTTCAGGACTTAGAACGTAAGGATAAGAACCCTTTACAGAATTTACCATGTTCTCAAAGAATACACACAGAATGCTAAGTCCTGATAATGGCGCCCGCACAGAAAGAAGAGGATGGCCTCAGCAACAAGAAGACGAACCTGAGACACCTGCTGTACCTGTCCAGAATCCTGAGATAGCACCTCCTGGCATAGAAGGATTCGGCTACATCGTACAAACCATGCGAGCAGCCATGAAGCCAGCGGCAAGTTTTGACGGCAAGACAGCCGTAATCAATTTCCTGGAAAAGCTAGACTCCCACTTCATGCTATATCCAGTCCACGAATTTCAGAAAGTCGCTCTTGCTACCAGCGCTTTGAAGGGCCAAGCGCTAAGTTGGTTCAAGTGCATCGGAAAGAATCTCTTGGGGGAACCAGGAAGCCCCACATACACGTATGAAAATTTCAAGAATTCTCTAGTGAAAGCATTTCCCGTGGTGCGAGATCGAGCCAGATTGGAAGCTGAACTGTTTAGCCGATACCAAGAAAGAATAGAAGATTTGTCTAATTTTATTTTGAGGAAAATTCAAGTTTTCAAGCTTTTGTATGGAAGTCGCCCGGATCCTGAAATTATTCAAGTTATACTTCCTAGGCTACTGCCCCAAGTTCAAGATTTCATCGAACTAAGAAATCCAACAACATTAGACAGATTATTTGAGCTCGCGGTACAATTTGAAAGCCGAAGAACAGCCGACAACGAACGACGACGCCAATTTGAGCGAAGAAGTCAGTGGAGTTCGCCAAGACCGCAGCAAAAGCAAAATCAAAGTTACGGGAATAAGGCGAAGCAATGGCCGAAGAAAGATGTGTCTCCTAAAGCGAGCGGCGAACGAAGGGAATTTAATAGAAGAACAAGCAAAGATTCCGAGGGCAACCAGAAGAAAAAGAATTTAAACTAAGAGGGATTTCTTCGAGGAAGGTGAAGAAGTCCGAAGCAGCGCAAAACCCTTCCAAAATCAATTTAAACACCGTGGTCGTTAAGAATTTGAGTTTGCCGAAGATTGAAGTTCTAATCAACAACATACCGGCGACAGCCCTCTTGGATACAGGAGCCCAAAGCAGCTTCGTATCGGAAAGATTCTTTAAGAAGCACTTTCGACGTTACAGAATTTTTAGTGCAAGAGACACGGATGTCATAGCGGCCCAAGGAGAAAAATGTAGCTGTTTAGGAAAAGTACCATTGTTCGTGCGTATCAACAACGAACAGGTAAGAATCCTGTTTTATATTGTGCGTAACCTGCAGACTTGTATTATTCTAGGTGTGGACTTTTTTAGTTTGGCAGAAGCAAAAATTGATTTCAAGGGGGGAGAACTAACATTAAATATGAAGCCAATTGAAGCGAAGAATGATAAGCCCCCGCAGCTGGACTTGGAACATTTACAAGCAGAGGAAAAAGAGAAAATCCAAGGTCTGGTAAGTCACTTTGCGAATTTATTTAGTGATGTACCAGGCTTTACGCAGGTGGTGAACCACGACATTGACACGGGGGACGCTCAGCCAGTTAGGCAAAAGCCATATAGATATGATAGGACAAAAGAGGAAATAATTGAACATCATATTAAAGAGATGTTAAAGAATAAAATCATCACGCCAATTTCTAGCAGTTATGCTAGCCCCGTTGTCCTGTGTAAGAAAAATAATGATTACCCGATTACGCACCCGAAGCGGTGGCGTTTTGCTATAGATTATCGCAAGTTAAATTCAGTTACAAAATATCCTGTATATCCGTTGCCGATAATTGAAGAAATTATTCGAAATATTTCGTCTACAAAATACATGACTACATTAGATCTCACGAGTGGCTATTTTCAGATTGGGGTAAAACCCGAGGACGTACACAAAACCGCGTTCATAACGAAATCTGGTACGTACGCATTTCTTAGAATGCCGTTCGGATTATCCGGCGCGCCGGCAACGTTCCAAAGATGTATGGACATCGTCTTAAGACCAGTCCTTGGTAAAAGCACTTTCATATATTTAGACGATATTATAATTACGAGTAGTACTCTAGAACAACACTTACAAGATTTAAGAAAAGTATTTTCATTGTTAAACGAAGCTGGTTTAAAGATAAATGCGTCTAAATGTAAATTTGCCGCAAAAGAGTTACGTTATTTAGGATTTAAAATTTCCCAAAAGGGAATCGAAACGGATCAGTCAAAAATAGTAGCCATTAGAAATTATCCTGTTCCTAAAACAGCGAAGAAATTATCGTCGTTTCTCGGGATGTGTTCATATTACCGGGCTTTCATTAAAGACTTTGCAAAAATAGCTGAGCCACTGCTAAAGTTGAAAAGAAAAAAAGCTAGGTTTTCGTGGTCAGCAGAAGCCAACTTGGCGTTTCAAAAATTGAAAGACGCATTGACTCAAGCTCCCGTCTTAAAATTTCCAGAAGGGGATAAGGGATTAGAGATTTCAGCGGACGCTTCAGATTTCGCGATTGGTGCAGTGCTTTCCCAAAATGGTCAGCCCGTGGCTTTTTTCAGCCGAACATTAAATGAAACCCAAAGAAACTATTCCGCAACAGAGAGAGAAACTCTCGCAGTGTTAGCATCAGTACAGAAATTTCGTGTGTTCTTTGGAAGTTCTCCAGTAACTGTATATACCGACCACGCGGCGGTCACTAGACTCTATTCTGGAAAAAATTTATCACCCAGATTAATAAGGTGGGCTCTCAAATTACAGGAATATAACCTAATAATTAAACATACGCCGGGAAAAGAAAATGTTGTGGCAGATGCTTTAAGCAGAATTAACTTAGATGAAAATGGAAGTGTAATTAAGATAGCCATGTTAACATCCAAAGTATTAGATTCTCGTGAAACAGTAATAGCCGAACTCAAAAAAGATCCGGAGTTCAAAAATATATACAATTATTTGGCCGACCCTGAGAATTTCAATCATCCGGATATTGTGCCGATAAGAAATAGGGCCGAAAATTACGAATTAATTGACGGACTGTTATTCTATACGAAAGCTACTAATGAGAATCATGAATATAGACCGGTTATCCCAGCTAGCATGAGGTTGAATGTATTAGAAGAGTTGCATGATTGTGCCATTTCGGCTCATTTAGGTATAAGAAAAACTGTTCAGAGAGTTCGCGAGGCAGTTTTCTTTCCAGAACTGCAAAAGTTTACTAGGGCGTATGTCCAGTCGTGCCCAACATGTCAATTAAATAATTATGTTAATTTCCGCCCGGCCGGGTTCCTAAATAGTATTAAATCAGAATTCCCAAATCAAATAATAGGCATCGATTTACTTGGACCTTACCCTCGAAGTAAAGTTAATAAAAGCCGATATCTTTTAGTTATAGTGGATCATTTTAGCAAATGGTTAGAGTTAATTCCGTTAAAACGCGCGTCTGCAAAAATTGTAGTAGATTCAATTCTAAATAAGTATATTTTAAAATACGGGGCGCCCCTAAAAGTTATTTCAGACAATGGTCCTCAGTTTGTTAGTAAAATGTTTGAGGAAATGTGTGCAAAACTGGGCATACGTCATCTAAAGATGGTCCCGTATCGTCCGCAGTCAAACATAGCGGAACGGGTGAATAGAAATGTAGTGAAAATAATTCGTAGTTATGTGAAAAACTATCACTCTACCTGGGATAGCCATATAAATGAATTTGCATTTGCCCTTAGGACCGCCAAACACGATACTACACAAAAAACACCCGCTGAACTCTTCTTAGGAAGAAAGATCTTGACCCCCCTAGATAAACTGTTCTTTGTACAGGAAAGGGCAGAAGAATTTAAAATGAGTGATATACAAAAGTTAATACGGGAAGCGACGGAAAATATAGAAATGGCCCAAAGAAAACAGAAATTGTACTATGACCTAAAAAGAAGAGAGGTCAAGTACAATGTGGGAGATGAAGTGTTGAAGATTAAACACAACTTGTCAAATGCCCCAGAGGAAAAGGTGGGGAAATTTTTTCCGCGTTTTGAAGGCCCGTTCACAATTGAACAAATTACGGGGGCAGTGGTTATATTAAAAAGAAATGATGGTCAAACGCTCAAAGCGAATGTGGACCAAATAAAACCGTTCTATAATCGCAGCAAAATGGCTGTATTTAAAGATTCGTTTCAGGATCCGAGGCAATCGACTAGCCAGGAAGATATACGTCAGCAAAAACAGCAGGAACCAGCTACAACGGCATCGAAATGTCAGAAGAAGAAAGCTCCCCCCCAACAAAGAAATAAGAACCAAAAAGGTGGTTTCAAAAGAAAGTCTCACGATGCAGGTGAACAAATCTACGAACGGAATTACGAGCGCACCAAGAGAAGAAAGCAGAATGGGCAAGGGAAGCCCAATGTATCCAAAAGAACTGTGGAATCATCGGACAGGTGCCTGAGAAGCAAGAAACGTCGATTGCAGCCTGAGAATCAACTTCCCGAATACAGCAGGAACCAGGACAAGCAACGAGCAAGGGCCCAGGAGAGAAGGGCCCAGTCCACCAAACGTCCAGCGGAGCAACCTCCTCTACAAAGGAAATTGCCGAGGATACAACGACGGAATTTCAAAAGAAAAAGAGACGAGCAGGCTCCGAAAGAACAACGAAAAACGAGGAAACTGAACCAGGCCACAACTTACTCAAGTTTTAAAGATTGGGCCAAGAAAAGGATGGACGATCATAATAAGATAAGTACAATTTCGTATTCAAAAGTTTAGTTAATTTTTGAGTATACTGCAAGTTGCAGGACTGATTTTACCTCAAGCGAGGTTGACTTTTACGCCAAGTGAGCGATAAGTTCTCATATGGAAAGTAAAATGTTTTGTTAAAAGAAATTGTAATTCTTAAAGATTTAAAATTACTTAATTTTGTAAATAGATTAATTCTGTAAAAGCAATGAATTGCTGAAAAGAATATGTTAACTAAATGATTTTGTACGACGCTTTGTCTAAAGACTTGTAAAATGTCTAGAATGAAAATTCGGAAAATTGAAAAACACGATTTAGTCTGTAGACTATTAATTCAATGTAATTTGATATTTCAAGAAAGTACCTTGAGAAAGGAATAGGAAGCACTTGCTGTAAGCTTAGAAATTTAACCTATATTTCTGTAAGCTTAGAAATTTAACTTCTATTTGCATTTCAGGATTGCTGTGAAATTGTTAATGTGTTATGAAATGTAACAAATAATATTATGCTAGCAATGCACGTTAAGTGCAATATTAATGTGAATGTTGTGTGCAAACTGCGAATTTGTATGCATGAAAAGTTAAAGATTCACTATTTTAGAATGCAAGTGTTAATTAGGCTCTCCACCAAATACACTTAAAGTGTTAGACATAAAGCTAGTGAGAACCTTAGGATTAGCTGGTTATAGGGCGTTTTTTTCAGGTCTCGTATGTCAAGTTCTAACTAATGTTAGTCGATTGTAGGTGGAAGAGTTGAACACCCCCGAACACATAAAAACCCGCAATGGCGGTTTGCTTTACATCCAACACCGGTGAGAGAGCATACGGGGGAAGAATTTAATTGTGCTTGAATGATAATGTGTGTGTGCAAAATTACACAGAAAAAAAAAAAAAGGATTTGTACCACTTAGAATTATTCTGTTATTATGTCATACTAAAGTTGTTTTCCTTCCAGATTTTGCTGGAAGGAGTAAGACTGTTTGAAGAATAAGACTTGAAAAAAAAAATGTTGAAGATTGTTGTTCCAGAAAATTTCGTCTGTATTTTACACAAACATATATTGCCTTGTAAGAGTTGGCCTAAGTTTAGAACAGTGAAATTTTCGACTATTTAGAATTGCTAGTTTTCAACATGGTCCGTTTGGACCAAAGTAGTTTAACTATCGCAATTCTGGCGGGAAGTATGTAAGGTTTTAGTTAAACTAACCAAGTTTATTTTAATTTAAATCTTTTCTATCTCCTCTCTGCTTCAACTTCCTGTCAGAAGAAGCGCGCGTTTTTAGCTTATGCTAATTTTTGAAGTTCAGCCAAGCACTATTTAAGCCAGAGGTAGAAACCTCTCGGTGTGTGAGAGCTTTGCCTCAGATCACGGTCACGCTGCTCAACGTTCGCCTGACCAGCTAGCAGTTTAAATTTATAAGCCATAGTGCTTACTACGTGATTGCATTGTAAAATAAATTAAAGTGCGGTAGTATTTAGTATACCTTGCTACGCACCCTTTTAGATAGAGGCCAACTTCCGCGAATTGCTCTGCGAAGCAAAGTTTAATTAAGTTCTATTTTAGGTTTAGTATTTAAATTTATTTGATTGTTAAGTTCGACCAAAGTTTGGTCTGTTACGTTCTGTATCTCTCCCGAATTGGGAGGTTTGTATTTAATAGTGAGTGAATAAAAGAGGATTTCAAATCCCTTCACGTGCAGTTATTCTCCAGCCCAGCAGTTACATCAGAACATAGCGTACCTTCCGCTCCCTGTTCCAGTTCAGGACTTAGAACGTAAGGATAAGAACTCTATCACAGAATTTACCATGTTCTCAAAGAATACACACAGAATACTAAGTCCTGATAAGGTTTGAAGAACTAAGTAGGCAGACATTCAAAAATTAGTGTATCAGGCAAAGAGTAATTTGGATATGGCAAGTGCAAAACAAAAACTTTGTTATGATGAGAAAAAGTCGTGAGGACTGTTTTACAGTGTGACATAATGTTCTGAAAACTAAGAATTCTTATTCTTTCGCACCTGAATGAAAGATGGGGAAATTTTGCAATAATTTGAAGGCCCCTTTTTAATCGAAAGAATCAGCAAAACAATTATGTATTTAAGAGGGCACAATGGTGAATCCGTGAAAGGAATGTGGATCAGGCGACAAAATATTATTAGGTATCTGACATGCTGCTTATTATAAGGTTTGCGAGAATAGCCTGGCTCGAGCAGGGCACGGCAATCGAGGAATTCAGTTGATCCAGTTCCGGCGTCCGTGTTACAAGACGTCCAATGAGAAAAAGAAAAGGTTCCGAGAACAATAAAGGACAGAAAAGGCTGAGATTCTATGATGCTTCAAATAGAAAAGCCGCATAGAATGGAAATTCAAGAAGAGAACAAGGAATATGTCAAAGGAATCAAGGGAAAACCTCAAAGGTCCCTGAGGTTTAGCGACTACCCGTGGATGAGGGAAAGGCAGATTGAAGGACAGAAAAAAATTACAAAATTCTGGCAAACAATGGCAACAGATAACTTGCAGTGATGGGAAAATGACTGGTCAGCCAAGGCGATATCTATGCTACAAAAAACCGCCGAAAGTGAAACCAACACAACGGGAAGTCAAGAGAACCAGCGAGCAAAATGCACAAATGGACAGGATACTTGAAGCTGCAAACAATGTACCGGTAAGGAGCCTGCCGACGAAACATTCAGGTCCATTCGCAAGGACAACGAAAGTTCACAAGGGGCTGAGTCCAAAAGCCAAAGAGAAGACCTAATAATCAGGAAAGTTACAAGCTGCACAGATGAATAAGATCACATTTCCCGCGTGAACGGAGTTCCCGGAGAAATGAATGTCTGAATTCTACAGAAATAAAAGATAAGTAAAAATGTATCTTTCTTTTTGAGTACTCCGTTTATTTTGTATATAGAACCAGATTGTTCTATACTTTCCTTGCTAACTTCAGCGAGGAAATCTAAGTTTAACTCGGTGAAGAAGCTTTACTGTTAACGTATTCTGCTACTGTTAAGGATTTCATGCGTGTGTGTTAAACACGATTATTTTATAGAATCGAATAAGCTAGAAATTAATAAAAGACAAGAGTGAATAGAAAATTTTGGTGCAAATGCGAAGAAAATAATAGCAATTCCTACACATATAACGCAAAGCTCAAAATAAGTGAAGTATTTTGAATTCCAGTATGCTGAATGAAGTTTAATGTTTTATATGCATGAATTATGTAAAGGACAAATGTGTGGACAAATGTAATGGTGGTTGTAGAAGTTAAATGTATTTTTGGCGGTGCGTATTTGAAATGAAAAGTAAAAGCTAGCTGATGGTAATGAATTCATTTAAAATAAATGCTAGCATGATGTAAATGAGGTTAGTTAAAAGATAGGCTCTCTAGCCAGCACTTATAAAGTTAAATTTAAATTTCAAGAGATTTTGACTATATTGGAGTCATTGAATTTTTCAGAATTTGGAATGCCTATTAATTACTATATGGTCACATATTATATTTCTTATAATTAGGGGTGGCCAGCCTTTTGGGAAGAGTGCCACTATCGGCAAAAATAAAGTTACGCGTGCCAGTTGTACATTTTCCAACTTACTAAAAAATATGAAAGAATGAAAAAATGTTATTTATAGGCAGGCTGATTATGGGATTTTTACACAAATAGCAGATTTTTTTATGTATTCTGAATAATGGGCATAGAGTGGAAACTAAAGTTTTTTTGTTAGTAAACATTTTTAAAGGTTCAGTCAGTTAGGTTGTGGATAAAATAACAATGACTAACTTCAAAACAGTATACTTAATGTGGTTTTCGAATAGGGAGTTTTTTAACAAGTCGTCTACATTAGAATTAGTTTTTGAAGATGCTAAAACATTGGGTGTTTTAGGTGCATATCAGTTAATCTTGAATGATATTTTTATTTTATTATGCTCATAATAGAAAACGTTTGTTCACAGGCATATGTTGACCCAAACCTACAACAATATCTGACAGCTAAATCACTGTAGTATACAGCTGTAGTATTTTCACTGTAGTATACAGCTGTAGATCAATAATTTCGGTTTGGACAATATCTGACAGCTAAATCTCTGTAGTATACAGCTGTAGTATTTTCACTGTAGTATACAGCTGTAGATCAATAATTTCGGTTTGGATTTCAGTTGAACAACAATTTACGTCTTCTAGAGAAATTAAAAAAGGATTTCTGAAAACAACAGTATTCTTTTATCATCTTGAAAATCACCAGTCCTGGCATTGAATCAGTCCTTTAAAATGGGTATTAAATTTTTAAATCTATCATAGTTCGGAGTATTATTGACTTTGATTGCTACTTCCTGCATTAATATGACCGTGTTTTGGTAGCTAATCCCTGGATTAATGTGAAATGTGTTAAACTTTTTTCTCTGAAATTGAGACAAGCAAACGTTTGTTCACAAAAGAAGATATATGACCAACTAGGGTAGGAAAAATGCAATCTTTTCCCTGTAATCCAAAATTTAAATTACTTAAATGACCCATAATGTCGGTGAGAAATGTCGGTGAGTAAGTCGCATAACCAATCTTCATTTTTGAATAGCAAACACTCGCTGGGCAGATTATTTTTAATTATGTTATTTTTGTTCCTGTGTATTCCACTTCTATATTAGCTGTAGCTGAACTTGGAGAATAGCACAATGTTGCTGTAGTGAAATAAACTAAAATTCAAAGAATTATTGTATTTATTCTAATGTGTTTATGTGTGTATCTATTGACGGGGTTGATGTAGACGATATTATTATTCTTTCAAATCTTATCATTTCTAATAAGTCTTCGCGTGCCACTGTTAAAACACGACCGTGCCACAGGTTGGCCATCCCTGTTTATTATGATATAAATTAACGCAACCCCGTTTTGTTTTCTATAAGTTATGTATATTTTTTAAAGATGTGTTAGGACATTTGAAAGATTTGAAAATACAGTAACAAAATCCCTCTGTCATTAAAAATATATATATATACATATATAAATGAAAAAGACAGTGTCAACAGTTAAAGATGGTAGGAATTAAAACAAATGTAGAAAAATTTTGCTGCTAATGAGAAACTGAATATTTATGAAATGCCATTAGAAACTTAAAAGTTCTTTGCATCTTTGCCCCTAAGCGATACACTCCTTTCGCTCGGATCCTACATGCGTGTTTTGACAAAGAAAGCATTTTTGAACAGCATACATATTTATGATCCATTGTACAAGATAAATTTTATTCCTTATAGCTATATGCACGATTTCAGATCATATATCTGCAATACTGTTACTATACACAACAGGAGATTGTTTTCGACAAAGCTGTCTCCCGTTCTTGCTTGACTGCAAGACGTTTGAGAATGAAACTTTTTTTCTTACACCAAAATCTCTTCAACAAAGAAATAAACCCCGGGGTATTTTGTTTTTTGTCCAAAACATTGTTCGTGGTATTTGCATAACAATAAGCCAAATATATCCATGTAAATGCCATTAGTTTTATAATAACTGTGTAATAAATAAAATAAACGACGGTAAATTTAAAGATTACGCAGTTGAATTTGACAAATTCTGATATCTAATGCTGGAAACGGTATGAAAATTTTCCGAACACTGACTTACAAACATAATTGCCACACATTTCGAAAAGAAAATCCTAGAACATCAATGATAAAGTTTAAAAGCTATGTTTTTAAGGTTTTGTTTCAATATTCTATTTTTATCTTGATTATTTCTGACATCTTATTCTTCCATCAGCGGAAACCAGAATGCAGAATTGAGTTTAAATAGCGATCGAATTTATAATTTAGGAAGAAATTTATTCCAGTTCACCAGATAGCTTTACATTGCTTTAGACTTCTACCTGTGTGGCTATCTGTATTACGACGAATGATTTTTGATGCTCGTATGAGAAGCCGCAGTTGCTCTAACAGAGTTAGTTAGGCGTTGAAATGACTTTCTGTTTTGTACATATTTAAGTCTCTGAATCTCTACCATCACAAAAGTGCCAAGATTAGATTTTTTAAAATTTAATTGTACTATAAACTTAATATATCTTTTAGTTCAGCTCTATCTCTTGTCTGTATCCTTCGAGTTTTAATTTGATTAAGTATGGAGATAAAAATATCTCAAGTACGCTAAGTTAATAGGTGTAGTTTATTAGGTATTATGTTTAATCTTACACTTCGTAATACCACAGACTGTCATGAAAATCAGTATTGTAAAATTAAAGGCGTGAAAACTTTATTTCTACATTAAAATTCAAACAAGAATCTATTTATAATCAAAATCGTCAAACAAACATCATTAATACACAGTGGTCTCACTCAGCTTCCAGGAACTCCTTTCACACAGACGAGCAGTTATTTCCAGAAATGAGAATCTCCACTATCCAGTACGTCGACCCCTTTTATACTTGTGCACAATAAAATCACATACTTGTCACAATTTATACGCATCACACTGACCTTATGACACAATGGCTTAAGTGGAAGGGACATTTCTGAACGTTCGCTTTGAGGTTTATTTCTGGAACCACGACGGAACTCTAAGCCTAACCGCTCACTTGCGTGTACAACATACGAAATTTTGCCCTCTTTTCAACGTTTCAGCCGAAAACCCAAACATACTAAACTATAAAAACTTCTAGACAGCAATGCAGCTTTTAAATTTTAAGGTTTCCAATGCGACTGTAGTCCAGGATCTCCCATCTATAAAGCAGTATGTTACAGAAGACGGCATGCAGTTAACCATAATTTCTGATCGGTGATTTGGACTTATTTTTTATTTTGAACCAAAATAGTTGCGAAGGCGATTGCTTACTCTCTCCCGCTGTCTGTTTCTAACTTAGTTTAAAAATTTCTTGGTAAGTAAAATAAATAACAATTTACCACCATTTCTCAAATTTTATTATTGATTTAAACTGTAGCGTACATTCCGTCTGCGAATCGGTATCTGTAATCTCCAATGTAAAAAGTTTCGGTAATATCATAAATAAAATTTCGCATACATAACTACTACATTTCTCAGATATTTACTGGAATATGAAAGAACTTATGCGGCATAATTCGAATATTCCGAGTTATCTCACACTTAATGGTAAAAGTTCCAAACTTTCATATCAAAATGCAAGTTTCTTTCTCTTTCGTTCACATCATAAGCACTTTCGTTTTTTATAACTTCCACAATAATGATGTCTATAATATTAGCAGATAATTTGTTGTGTCATCAACAGCACAAATGATCATCAATTCTTGGTGCCGCACATATTTCAGAAAATGCTTCAGTCAGTCACTGTCAAGCTCCATCGGCTTGCAAATTGTCTGCGAAATCTGCGCCTCGAGTCCTCTCCAGTTTTGCAGATGAAAGTCCTCTAATGATGATGATAGCGATTACCTTGAACCTAACCTACCACAAAATTACTTTAGTAACTTGCTCACCGTTCTCGTATTTAATGTTTCGTAAACTGCTGAATAACATTAACTCAGTTTTTTTATTTTTAAAGACTTAGTTTTTCATTCATTTGAGTTAAAATAAATTATCCTCTAAATCATACAAAATACAAATAATAATAAAAATTTGTATTCAGATATTCAGTTATATCCACTATGCTACGAATATTACACTCTATTTGTCTTTATGCATTACTTTCGTTTGATTTTACACAAACTGCGGGAAATTACTTTGAAATAATGTGATCCATTTTTCAAATTCAGTTCATTCATTCATTCCATTATTATTTATTATTTCTGCTCCTTTTGTAATTATCTCCATATTTATTTTCAATGACTTTCTTATTTTGAATCTACAGGTGTAATTCTATTATATTTTAGAAAAAGGAAACAGGTTTGAGTTGATAAAAAAATTCTAGAATTGCCCTTAGAAAGGATAATGGTTACTTACGGTAGTGTCTTCAAGGGTTCCAGGTAAAAGTAAGACCTATACGTAGAATGCAATACTTTTTTACTACAGTTTAACTGTTCTGAAAGACAGCTGGATGATAAATTGCATGAACCAGTGGGATCTTAATCAAAGACCAGCACTCGGAGAGGAGCCGAGAGTGCCCATCAGCGGGCTATCCGCAACACTCGGACAAACATATTCCATATAGCAAAAACCTTTCTCGTTGCTATAATCGGAATCAATCCACCCACACTAATTTAAGCAAACTGGAACGGCTGGATAATAAGCCAGTTTTTATCTTCATACAGAAGGTAAATAAATCCATCGAACAGTTTTCAATCATACATCTTCTCACTCACAATTTAATAATATTCTCCATTCTTTCTCATTAGCCTCTTCCCTCCGTTTTTTACATTTCAAAGCACAAACGCAGACAGAACTATTTACACTAATCTTTACGTCGCATGTCATCGGTAGAGGGATATCTCTAACCGCTTTCTCTAAACCATCTAGAGAACTGTCTATCGAGAAAACGTAATTCTACTGCAACTACCGTCTAATCACCCGAGTGAGAAATCTAATTTTCGGTACCTCTTGGAGAGCAAAAGGCGACAAAATAGTTCAGAAAGAATGACTTGTAAAAACAGTAGATAGTCTGTATGTTTATTACTCCGATACAACGTCCAAAGGCAATCTCACAATAAACAGAGCCGAGTACACAAATGAAGACTTTTTCCAAAGACGTCATTCACGCAAAGAGTTTTCGCTTATTTTATTTATTTTATCTAATTACAGATCTGTTGCTCATAACCGTCGTATACGCGATCTCCGTACGAGTTTTTTTACAAATTTTTAACTTTTTTTTTAACAAAGCATAGTTTGTTCATTAACATCCAGCCCTCAAGGTATACTGAAACGATTCAACTTACTGAAATCCCCAAAAAGTGAGCATTTTCCTCTTTTATGAAGAAAGGACTAAAAATAATATACTATACTCTATTTCTTCCTCAAGACTAATTTGTTTTGAATTTTTGTATAAAGCACTTTCTCGGCGCTCGAGAACCTACTTCCTTTCGGACAACAAATTTTCTCAGTCTTTCTTTCAACGAATTGAGAAACAATAATAATGTTTGATCTTCCTAAAGTCAGCAACTCTCTTTGTTCTCAGTTTACTTATGATTTATTTTGGTCTTTAGAAAATTTAGATTTATTGAATTATAAACAAAACACACAATGTGTATCTGCTTGCAGGGGAAAGTTCTTTCAGAGAAAATGTTTTTCATATTAAGTGAATTTAGAATTGAAAAGCATTTTTATGTAGTGAAATGATTCTCTTTTCCTTTCTGTTTAATGATTCAGATTTCATTGCGTGATTGTGGACCACATGAACAGATTGATGGTTTATTGGAGACTTACTATTAGCCTAAAATAACAGGTAAGGATTCGACTCGCGTACAAGGTTTACTGAATGTGCATTAATTTTTCACTCTTTTGTGGTGAACTCTGAACAACAATCTCGGTTAAACAGACGTTTCCCGAAGAATGCTTAAACATAAGCACATGATAGTTAGATAAAGAAGTATATCAAGTAATTTATTTGGCTATAAAAAAGAACAGAGACAAAAGGTTGCTTTCGAGAAGGATTGTATCGAAAACTAGCTTGGATTTAAGCTATCAAAAATAAATAGCAAAATCTCGAGCAGATAGCCTTCTAAATAGCTGGAAAAAGAGCTTGCCGCAAACTACCGATATTTCGTAATTTTGACAAAGGCCAGATATTGATCAGCCTTCCGTTTAATGGATTCCGATAATTTGTCGTTCATATTTATCTTTATGTAGCTCTATTGCTCAGCTCCCTCCCCTGTGCTAATTTTCAAACGCTGAATTTAAAATGTGTAATTTTAGGATTAATATACCACTATGCTGCAACTGCAACTAGAAAACTTCTTTCAGTAGTGCAGATCTAACTATATGTCATAATTTTTACCATAAATTTTTTCTATTTGCAACTGTAGCAGCACAGCAACCATTAAACTTGGGTCTTGTTCCTTGCAAACTCAAAAACTCACTCGGGGGTAACTCACTCGAAACTCAACTCCCCGCCGTTCCGGAAGAGATGATGCGACAAACAAACAGACAGACGGGCACAGATTTTAATAGTATATATTTTTATGTTCCTGTTAAATTCAAATTTTATTTCTGCAAATCGATCGGTTACATTTTAAGCATTTTCTTTGGGCATTTTACTTCAGCTTTCAACACTGCATTTCCTACATTATTACTTGGCATCTAATATAATTATTTTGTTTAAAAAAAATTCAGATTTTAAATTACTTTCAAAGGGGCGTTTTCTTAACATTTCGTGCGTTACCTTTATTTCTTATATATCATGTTCTTCGCACTTAAACCATAAAATTCAGTTCAAGAGCAATATCGCAAAATAAGTTTAAAATAAGCATATCTTTAGAATTTCCGATGCACAGTCTCACGCGTTGGAGATAAAAGGGCTTTTTTCTGTACAAAGTTGCCACTGCTCGCTTTGAAACCCTTGAGTTTGTTAATCAAAAATTCCTTAAAGTTTTACAAATTATGAAACCGATAATAAAACAAATTCAAAATTTTATTTGAGCCTCCAGAAGCCCATATTGGGGTGAAAACGTTCAATATGCAAAATTTGATGGCTCTAGGTACCGTTGATTTATCACAATGCGAGAAACATACATATATGCAGATTCTTCATTATTTAATCTCTTTAAATATAATACAGGGCGATAATATTTGGTGTCAACAATTTGAAAAGTGAAACAACGCTTTTAGTGAATCAACGCAAATATTAACTTGCATTACATTAAACATAAAATGTATTTTCGTTAAAACGCTTCCATAAAAAAATCTTCTCTTTGTTTCGAAATGAAAACTAATTTTCCTTTCCCACGAGTTTACTCAATTGCATATTTATAATTTGTAATCCAATATATAAACTGGGGAATTTATTATTTAATTGGAAAAGTTACTTTTCTTGAAAACTGATGTCAGATCTGACCATATCTTTCCGAAGTATCTTCATTTTTATAAATATACATAGTTAGATTAGTAATTAGGTCCCGTGATCAATTTTCTTCCTTCTGAATTGTAGATTTACGCAAAACGCAACATCGAGCGAAAGCTTTCGCTCTCGCAGTAAAAATTTCCAGCTAAAAGCTTATTCTTCAATATAATTCTGCGGGGAAATGCTTGTAGAAAACGTTGTTTGTTGCGGTTCGCTTGCATTAAGCTTTAGGATTTTTTCTTGCATACTGACAAGTTTCAGTTTCGTCCCTTGAGCATAGTACAATGATATCAATATCAGTAATGTCAGGATTCAGAATAGAGTGAGAGGAAAAGCGCTGATATTAAATAAAAGAGAAAGAACGATTCATTCAGATGAAAGACATATTTAGAACAAAATGAATGATAACTCCTTTAATAAAAAAAAACACTAATTCAAATATTAATGCCACAGGAACAAGAACTATGTTCTTGTTGCTCAGGTGATTAACTAATATTTAGGATGCAGGTATTTAGGCGACCCCCCATTGCGAAACAAACAAAGGAATAAATTTTAATCAGTCAAGTGATTTATATTTAGTATACTTTTTTCAGTCTTACGTTTTCCTTAAAAATGTCTTTTACAACTTTTACATTTCTTTTTTTTTTCCATAAATGTTTTAAGATTCTCGGAAATCTATAGAAAAACATCTGAAATATCGAGATATATTTAATTTGAGATATGTGGAATCTTTGGAAAGCAAATTTGTCAGGGAGAAAATAGCAATTAATCGCAACATTTATAAAATTCTCCAAAATAATGAAGGTTTTGAAAAGTTTAAAAAGTAACAGCATAAAGAATTTAAAATTCAGGTAATAACTTTTGGGCAATCAAAGAACACGACGATTTTTTTACCACCACAAATAATTTATCAGTTAAATGATATTCTTCATTTAATGCTTCTTTAAAATAACCATCTCCAATAATTAAAGTAGGATCTCGGAGAAAATGTTTTTGCTCATATTATTATTCAACGTCAGTTTATATGAATCCACAGAAAACTTCCTATAAATATACAAAAATTTATACAGATTAGTGTTCTTTATTTAAGGATGTAACGAAAGAAGAATGGAATAAATTGTGGACGGGTGGCTAACCTTGTTTAACAAGACATAACTCCGATTATCTGCAGTTTATTCTCGCTCCCAGTACGTCTGTAATGGCATCCCGTTACAAACACCAGCGGTATTATTACGCACATAGTAATGGGCAACGGCGATGCCAATCGTCTGCAGGAGCTAATGCCTAACTGCATATTGATGACTCTTCAAGGGAAAGAAGAAAACATAACAATGCAAGCGGCGGAACGAATTGCTCTGGAATATCCCCAGTCCATCGATCTTCAGGTCGAAGCCGCCGTCAGACAATAGCCAGGATAAGGAGGAGACAACAAAGTTTCGAGGTTCTTTATTACCCACGTAATCAGTTTGAGGAAAGTAAAGGGAAGGGGTGCAAGAAGGACAATATCATGAAACTGTTGTTACTTGTCTTCTTCGTAAACAAATGATTATGCAATTAAAGAATTGTGTTTCTTTTCTAAGCGGATGCCTCGCGTTTATGTCGCAGTATATTGGGAAATTAGCATTTTGGGATCGCGGAATATTTTCTCAACAACTGATATCTGAAAAACTCGAAAAATGTATTTAATGGCTTTACAAAATTTTATCGCTGAAGTGGACAGAATGAAACGTTACAAATAGTAGTAAACATTGGCTGTAATGGTGAAGAACGGTTAATCGTTATTTTGAGGCGCACATTATATTAGCTGAATCGAAGCAGTTACAACAAGCACAAGAAATCTATGGCAGTTATAGATCACTTTGTTTGTCAATCTTAGTGTAACTGAATCTGTTAGAGCATAGGGTTAAAGCCGTGAGAGCTGGAGCAGATTTGATGTAGGTTCGAAATCACTTCTTGTTCTACACACATTTAAATATTATGTTTATGTATTGAATTGGGATTCAATTTTGTTACATTTTAAATGTACTGCAAGAGTAGTAGTTATAGTGTTAATAGTAAAACCTTTAGATAATGTTTTAGCTCTTGTCTATATTCCTCGAACTACAAGCTTTTAGTTAAATGCGAAGACGAGAGGAGGTCTGTAGCACAGAAGTGTTAAAAAGGAATAATTTGATAGTAGATATAACGTTACGTTTCTTTCGCTATAAAACTATTAATTGCCCATATAAATTCGAATATGCACCAAAACGTTTAGTTTTTAAAATTCCAAGCTTTTAACTGCAGTCTCCTTTAATATGCGAAATGGTTTTCAGAAAACAGACTGTAAAATGTTTTCGAAAGCTGCGAAATGAGAAGAGCTTTCATATGAATCGCGCAAATACCCTTACTTAAACCCAGAAACTTAGAAAAGTTGGAAGAATATGTTGAGCACATTAAGAATGAAAAATTTATATAAACATAATAAGACTGTTTATTTACTAGCAAAATTATGGGTATATATCTAGACCTTTTCAATTTTGCTACCTAAATTAATATACCTAATACGCGTAACACATATACATTTACGAGATAACATATATCTATTTATTTTGCATCACATAAGAATCATATAATGCAATCCTAATGTAGGTACAGATAAGAGGTAATTAATCTTGCAAACATAGGATATAAACCTAACTGTCAATTTTTAAGGTTTTAGTTAAACTAACAAAGTTTTATTTTAAGTTTACTTTTTCTATCCCTTCTCATTTCAACTTTCCGTTAGAATAAGCGCGCGTTTCAGCTTTATGCTAATTTGAAGTGGAGCCAAGTTATATTTAAGCGAGAGGTAGGAACCTCTCAGTGTGAGAGAGCTTTGAGTCTCAGACCACGGTCACTCTGTTCGACGATCGCCTGACTAGCTAGTATTTAAATTCTAAGCCGTAGCGCTTTTACGTGATTAGTTATTGAAGTGATTCCAAGTGCGTCAGTATTAGTTAAATCTTGCTACGCACCATTTAGTTCAGAGGCCAACCTCGCGTTATAGCTCTGTGAGCAACGACTATTTAATTTCTATTTAGCTTTAGTTTAAATTATTTGATTGTTCATTTTAGACCCAAGTGCGGTCTCTGCTTTCTGTATCCCTCCCGAGTTGGGAAGTGGTTGTAAATAATTGTGATTTAATAAAAGAGGATTTTAAATCCCTTTAAAGTGCAGTTCTTCTACCACTTAATCACAATATTCTACCACAGAACATAGCTGCATTCAGCTCCCTGTTCCAGATCAGGATTTAAGGAGTTCACGAAGATGTTTTCCAAGAATATGGACCGAACACTCAGTCCTGACAAATTAACATAATGTAATATTGTCAGTTTATTTTCTATTAATTTATTATGCCTGTAATCAGAAACGCCCGAAAGCGAATAGTACTGTGTATCAATTTCTTGCTCTAATTTTTTACTTCCTTGTACGAAGGAAGTATTGTAATCACGAAAAATTTCGGGTATCATATTTCAAAGAAAATATCCATTTTGACCGCTATCGAATGCAATTTAATGGTGTTTTGAGGTGACATCTCTACGTAAGGACAGAATAAAGGACTCTTTTTCCCCCAAAAAATTATAAAATTTGATTTAAAATGGATTGTGAAGAGAATTTTTCGTGGCGTCTGTGCGTATGTACGTACGTATGTATGTCGCATAACTCAAAAACGAGCGCCTCAGCCTTGAAATTTTGTATATAGGACTGCATGCAAATATGCATCTCCTAATTTGGTTGCAATCAGCAGCACCAAAAGTACATAAATGTATTTATATATATATATATATATATCCACGCTGATACTCAGCTTAGTGGTCTCAGTTTCTTTATTCTAATATGTTTGTAAATTGTGCTTTTTTTGCTTTAAAAAGGATTGAATTGTGTTGTTCTTATCTTCCGGTTAAGGTTTGTATGCCTTTAGTAAATCTGCATGCAATATTTGTAGAATTATCAACAATTTAAAAGTTATTTAAGTGTGGCTAAGCCTAATTATTATTATTATAGCAGACATATTTGTTTACAATTGAAACTTAGCAGAATAGTGGATTTGTTTCCAATCCAGAGAAAGTAAGCTTCGCAACAACAAAGATAACGCCTTCTTTTATTATTACGAATTAAATCATGCTTAACCCATTCTGGAATTTTTTCCACGAAATAAGTGTTTAAGATTTACTTCACGATTTTTGATATAGATATTTTGACTTTTTATGTATTTTTGCCTCAACGCTAAGGGAGAGCTGAATTAATTGAATGAGAAATAAGGAATCGTCTGTGGAAAACTGTTTCTTTTATTTGTTTGTTTGTTTAATTTCTTTTATACATTGTTTTAGATTTATTGTAGTATTTGAATAGAACATGCGCAACGATTAGATAATTCTTCAGATGACATAACTTATTGTGCATTCTAAGTTATAAAATGGACAAGATGTAACGTTGTTAAATGAACCTAGCGCCAGAGTGTCGCTATGGTCAACAAATATAGTGAATTTATTCTATTGTGGTTTATGCTCTATCTACGAAGTAGATTTAATTCAAACCAATAAGTTTAAATGAAACGCAAGAAAAATGCATACAATTTAATATTCGGTACAAGGAAATCATGTGGTGTACACATCACATGTTTTTTTTTTTATTTCATTTACTGAAGAAGCATAATATACACTGTGCTTTTAAAGTCCCGGACCTATTTTGACGTGTAATATTTCATAAAATAATAAAGACAGATTAAAATTAATAACATAAATGATTAGATAGACTCAAAACGTTTCATGCCCCTTGTCAATGAACTTCCACGTGTGCCCCCTTCGTCGCACGGAGAATATCAAGTGGATATTCAATTTCACGCCAGGTACCGGAAAGCATGTCGGCATTCACAGAGGCTATTGCGGTTGTGATTCTGGCTTTTTTGTCATCAATGTTCGACACTCTCCTACTGTAAACGTTGTCCTTTACAAATCTCCAAAGGAAAAAGTCCGGCGTTATATCAGGTGATCTGGGTGGCCAAGGAATTGGACCTCCTCGCCGAATCCATCTTCCTGTAAAATGGTCATTCAAAGAACTACGAACGATGGTACCCCAATGAGGTGGTGCACCATCTTGTTGCAAAAAGACATGGCTGAAGCTCTTCTAGTTGTGGAAATACGAAGTTTTCCAACATGTCTCAGTATACGACTGATGAGACCGTCTTTTCTGTAATAAAAGGCCCAATGACTCGGTCGTGTATTAGTCCACACCACGCATTAACCCTTGGGGAATCCCTTTGCGCCTCACGGTATTCATGGGGGTTTTCAAATTCCCATATGCGCACATTATGGCGATTAATAGTTGCCAAAAACAAAAGAGAGAAAAATGCAATTAATAAGCAGACGATATTTAGAAAAGTACAGATATATAGCCTAGAAAATGAAATTATCTGAATTTAACCACACGCACAGACGATATTTACAGAAGTTAAGATATTCAAACCGGAAAAGGAAAATATATAAGTTATTCCATCAATAAATGCCATAAGTTTGTTTATATCTTCATTATTTTATGAGTTATTAAACATCAAAACGGGTCCGGGACTTTATAAACACCCTGTATAATAGCCGTAAGATGCAAAACTGGTGCTAATCTATTGGTTTATATTACGGTAAAGATTAGTCAATATTTGGTTGTTAATACACTTAAGGGACGTCATATGTATATTTTCAACAGCGTGAGGGCCAATGTTCGTAATCCCTGGTAATCACAGTAAAGTTCTCATATGTGTAAAATGAGATCGAGCTTTCAACTCTGTAAATGCATTGAAGAGAATTATGGTATTAGTAACATACCTTTAGTTGGATGAGATGTTCCATTAACTTGGAGAAATTGCAGTTTTAAAGGTTCTCTTCAACGCACTAAGGAAAATTATGTTAATAATATGTTTCTAAACTGCGTAGACGTAATTCATACTCGCGGAGAGTTCGGCATTTAATAATAAAATTCTGGGAATTGTTATATGCAGCCTCTGATTATTAGATTATTATTATTATGTAATTTGACAATCATCAGCAGCGGCCTGTCTCACAGGATTAAGGATTTGAAGTTAGTTGAAAGGAAGTTTATCAAATACTGGCATAAAATATTAAAACTGATATTGATCATATTATGTTATTTTAAGTCACTATTATTATTAGAAGGTCCAGAAATTTAAATATTAGAAGATAGACAGAAATATTGATTTGAACTTAAGTAAAATTTAATTTCACTTTAATTCAAATACAAGTTTGTTTCACAGAGAAGCTCAGTGTACTTTCAAAGTATCGATTATGAGTTTCTCTTCACAAAGAAGCCAAACACCTGGCTATCTTATACTCCTTGATAAAAATGGAGAAACGCGAAGTGTATCTTTGGACATTTTTAGTGTTAGACATACACTGTATAAATTAATCCGATGGTTATATATTGTGAATATTTATTTTACTTCAAAATTTATATATCAGTATTGAACATGTAACATAATATTCGCATAGGAACAACCTTGTATTTATTGTATATTTAGTCAAGAACTTAATAGATTTCGAAGTCGAAGAGATTTTTCACATTCACAAAGACTTACCTAGTTTATCTAATGACTTCCAGTTCAATTCAGTCCTTCCTTGGATTCATTACGTAGAAGATACTTTCACCCTTTTTGATGGTAATAAAGATCCCAGACTTTATCTCTTATCCCAGATTTTATCTATTATAAATTCTATTGATCTAGTCATCCAGTTTACTTTTGAAACTCAATCTGACAATATCCTTCAATTTCTTGTTTTCCTGATATTCTTATAATCCGCAATGATTCCGATTTCAGCACTATTGTTTACCATAAATCCTTTTCTGTTTTGTTGTCGCCCCATGTTAAGTCATGTCATCTGGTTAAGCAAAAATATGACTTCTTTTTACTATTACGCATTTCACGCTATTGAAGTTTGTTCTTCAAAACCTTTGCTTGCTCATGATCTCACTTATTTGAGATCAGTCGTCATTGAGCAAGATTTTCTCCCGTGGTCACTGATAAAGCATTTAAAAAATTTCATTCTGCTGTTAAAAATAACATTAATAACCTTGTTGCGCTTCCATTTCTTCCTTCTGTCAGTTATAAAATTGCACGGATTCTCCAGAAGTTCAGTTTTCAAGTCATTTTCTCCCTTAACAATAAAATCCATGGTTCGATTCTTACAGATTGCATTTCAGACTTTAATTATTGGAGAATTTATAGTATATTTGTCAAAGTGTTTTGAGATATATGGGCCAAATTAAAAAAAGCTTTAAAGTTTTGTATCAAGGAACATGACATACACGAATCGTATGGCACACGAAATTAACAAGTCTTTTTTAACAGCTAATCATAGTTGGAATTTAATCATAAACTTGAAGTTGAGTCTTTAAAATTCTTGTTTCCATGAGACTAGGGTCTCTTATCTTTTAAATTCAGTTTTAGAACTTTCTTACCGGAATATTCCTTGTCGTTTAGTACGTGCGGGTAACCTCATCCGGGGATTACTTGATGTGCCGTAAAAATCAAACATAATTCATGCTAATGCCGGCAAAGTCGAAAGCATCAAAGCATCAAGGTTGCTTTCCAGGGATCATATTTATGCCCAGCTGTTGATCTAGTGAGTCCCAGCTCACGAAATTCCTCGTGGCAAGGAGCGCTAGATTACGCCTGTCGTTGGCAAGCGCCTTGAGCACCTAACAGGTGACAGTGCGATTTGGCTCAGTTCCACCCCCCAATTTTGATGGAGAGCACCCCGGGGGATATGGGTCCTAGAGTCTCCGACCGCTCTCCTCTTCCACCAAACGACACGAGAGGACTTTCTGCTCGCCGCATATTTAGAGTGCCGCCATGCCGCACCGATACTATACATTTACAAACATCCACACCTTCTCCGGGATTCGAACCCGTTCCCTTCGGTACGGCAGTCACCGACGCTAACCACAATACCGGTTGGGCGGCATGCCCAGCTGTAGAGTATAAATACGACCACTTCGAACGTTGCTTTCCAATTCATTTAAGATCGACTGCCGACCCTGCATCGCTGTAGCAAAGTCTTCTCACGGCAACAAACTGATACCCACTTTTTCCTCAGCCTCCTCATTTCTTTCGTCTTTCGGATCCAGCCAAAGTCATGCCTATTTCGTCAGAATTGATAACGTTGCGCTAAACCAGTCCTGATTGAATATTGGTATTGGTATTTTTTACTTTTCAGTCTTGGATGTGTTTTGCTCCTGAGAAAGAGGGATCTGTACCTGTTTGTCCTCGAAAACGATAGAGTTTTGACTAAATCTATGTCAAACACAAGGTTGTTGCTTTTCTGGTTTTCCTTGGCTGGTTTCTGTTCGTTTTGATGTGACATAATATTTATTTGTTAACGCACTAATGAAATGGGAAACAAAAGGCCATACTGTAGAGACCATTTATTTTAGAAGACAAGATCTATGATAAATGAGACTTGAATCACGGATCCGCTGCGTATCAGTGTGTTGTCAACTTTCACCGAGTGTAGTATCGGAGAAGGCAATAATCTCTTACTTTCCTCTCACCTAAAAACGACTGTGAAAAGGCACGAGAACCAGTTGATCCAGTTCTGGTGCTGATGAATTACAATCCACCTCATTTTAGATTAGAGTAGACTCCGTTGACTAGAAGTTTTTAGAAACATAAAAAGCCAACTATTCCCTCGCTAAAATCAGTAAATTCTTCGAGAATGCATTTTCAAATTTGTTAGCAAGACGTGCTATCCGCTTGCGCACCGGGAACACGCATGAAAAAGATGCTATAATTTCGTGTAATGTAATGTTATACTGGCAAAAAATAATTGTAATTTTTATAAATATTTAAATTACGCTCAGACATCTGAGTTGCTCACAAACGACAACAACAAAACAATATTTATTACTCTAAATACGGATTCAGAAATACATACGCTTAGATAATTGTTGCAGTTATTGCATGTATTACTCATTAAACTTTATTCTAATGTTTCTTTTCTAAAATGTTCTTCTTTTGAAAGCTTAATTCGAATCTTAATATTGAAGTAAATCAAAGGCGCGCTGGAGTAGTTGATTTAGATAAAAACTTTAGCAAAGCTCCATTTAGAATAAAATTCTCTCTCCTACCTCGCCAATAAATTCCTCGACTTTGAGAACATCTCCCTAATCTTCTAACTTTGTGAGAAACATCCCAAGTAAAAAATCCTCGAATTTTCTTTTCTGAAAAGAGATCTAGGATTTCAGTAGAAAATCCCTAGAGAAAAGTCCGTGTCAGAGGCTTGAAGACTACAATTAGTTTTGAATCTGTGTCGTCTTTTTATATGCAAAACAAGAGACACTGAAGAAGAGGGTAGTTAATGTTACGTGTACCTTTTGCAGTGATACCAGGTTCTTTATATTATACGATTTCTCTTTTGATCTCAAAGAAATACAAGTGGCAAAATTATCGTGACAAACAATTTAATAAATTCAATCATGCAAATTATTTTTAGAGATTCTAAAGGAGTTATTTTTGTGTATGTGTGGAATTAGGTGAAACAGATATTTGTTATCGTAACCTAATAAAAAATCTAAACATAGTAATAATAGTTTCGGCCCACATTTGAAAGATGCTTTGGATAGGTAGTAGATTCAATGGCGCAAAGCGTAATAAAAGTTTATAATGAGCCAAATGCATAGTGCTTGATCGATTTTCTTTGAAACACAGAACAAAAGGCAAACAAATATTAAAAGAGAAAAGAAAAAAGATAATGTAAAACATAAATTTAGGTAAGGCAGCAAATTTGGGTTTGGCGTAAATTTTAGTCAAGACTCTATCAATTTCGAAAGCAAGCAAGTACAGGTTCCTGTTTATCAGGAGCAACAGAATCTTCAACGAAGGGAAAGCCACGGTAAGATAGCTCCATCTGTTGGACAAAGCTAAATACTGAATTACTACAAACAAAAATACAGCGCTTAATACTTAAACTATAATGTGGAAATACTTAAATTACAGCAAAAATACTTAAATTATAATGTGAAATAACAAGCATATTATTTAATACTAGGAAAAGGGATAAAGAACTCATTTAATAATAGATAATTTTAACTCATTTAATTTAACTCATTTAACTCATTTAATAAGAGATAATCGATTTCAATTTATTTTGTCCGAAAACTAATAGAAATGAAATTTTATCCCATACCACTTAGACACGTAATATTCACCTATTATTGCAATTGTATTTTGCTTGATTGGGATGCCTGATTTATTTCATCTGGCAAATAAATAACGGCTATGTAAGATTTGTTGAAATTTATACTGATTTGATTGGGACGTGTATCTCGGAATTCCATGGCAAATTAAGAAAAATCATTTTGTCACAAGTGATTAGATTAAACAATTAATTTGCTACATATTTAACTATTATACACCAAATTAAACCTTTATTTATCAAATTTTCTTTCCACATCTTACAGGTTTTTTATGTCAGAAACAATTTTATTCGAGACTAAAATCTATTTCATCATTAATGCACAACCTATGCAATTATTTCAACTGTATATATAATGTGGATTTTAAGTTCTTCAATGTTTAACGACAACAGCGGCACCAAACCAATACAGGTGTGATGTGAATAGGAGCAGGATTGCTTTAAAAAGTTGTAGGGATTTATATGTATCGTAAATAAATAATTTAGCTTAAGTTATATTTTCTTTCTTATAAGCCTTTATCCCCCTAGTTGTCAATGCCATAATATTTAAATTTGATAGCTCGCGTGAAGGAATGCAAATTCTTCCTTGAGGTGAAAAGGTTTAAATACCAAGTTCTAGAAGGGAAAGTTAGAGAGTTTGGACAAACGCTGTATTTTTGTAGAGTGAGCTTCTGTTCTGCATTTATTGCTGGTTAACGGGGCGTAACAACTATTACTTTCATTGCCACTAGATATTCGACGCGGATTTAGGAGACAGGATTATCCGAGTCCTATAGAGTAATTCTACTGCTTGTTGATACTGTTACGAAATGTCCAGGCGCGGTAAGATAGCTTCCCCGCAAAGCAGGTTTACGGTTGCCATAAAATGGTAAGGAAAGGCAGGATTGCCACATTTGGCGAGAAATCGCCTAGAACGAATTCTTCCTGGTTTAGCCCAGAACGTTCTCGAATACAAGCCAAAAGCTATATAAACCCTGCTGGTACGCGGAGAGTAAGTTGGCGTTTCGTCTAGCGGGCTGATAGTCAATCAGTAAGAGAGTGTCTAGCTGGTCCTCGACTACATCGAGAGCGTTTCTTAGTGTATCGCGAGATAGTGCATCGTCGAGTTTTATCTTAGAGTGTGTTGAGCTTCGGGAACGACTGAACCGAGTCGGGAGCTATACTCTAACGTATCGTCGAGTGCATCGCGAGTTCTAGCGTGGAGAGTCTCGAGAGTACGTGGAGTTCCGAGAACGACTGAGCAGAGTCGGGAGCTGTACCCTGTGCTTTGCCTTGAAGCTGTCTGCACCGTTATAGCCTGATAGTCGGAAGGCTGTGTCGCTGATTGTCTCAGCGTGTTTATAGTAGTTCTTCGACGACTGTAAGCGTGATTTTGGAGCTGTCTTGTAAAATACTGGCCAATAAAGTGTGTTTTAATATTTCATCAAGTGTCGCCGTCGTTATTCGCTCCAAATCCACGAAC
>KK112251.1:18589-63882 GCA_000611955.2 Stegodyphus mimosarum | reverse complement strand
CTCGTTATTTATCTTACAGAAAATCTTTCAAGTGGTATAAGAAATAATTTTTTTGGTCTCCTCGTCATTACTGTATATAATGTTCATGTTTTATACAATGTAAAAAGAATTAAGCAATCGCCATTCTTCTTGTAGAGCAGTTTCCAGCTCAATAGGAGTGGTTGGAGGTGGGAAACGTGAAGATACAGCACGGCCGAGAGCATCCCAAAGATTTTCAATGGGATTAAATTTGGGCGAATATGCTGGCCATGCCATACATGCGAATCCATTCACTCTCCAGGTACTCATCGACGATGTGAGCTCTATGGGGATGTTCCCAGTAATTAAAACAAAAGTAGGGCCAACTGCTGCAGTGTACAATCTCACAATGGGTTCTAGGACTTCATCTCGATACTGGACAGCCGTCAAAGAACCACGTTTAAAGATGTGCAGGTCGGTGCGGTATCCTAATGAAATCCCTGGTGACACCATGATTCTTCCGCTTCGGAATGCGGGACGTTCGGTGATGTTTTGGGACAGGTTGAATGTTCAGACACATTCCAATTGACATGTTCCCGGCACCACTGTAATCGTGCCCCTCTGATTGGACGGATAGAGAAACACAAACACGAGGTACCTGGGCGTACAGTCCACTCATATGTAATCTTCGGCGTACAGCTGCAGATATCGCCTTACCAATGGACGCTGTAACCATAGATGTCACACGTGTAGAGGTCGCTCTGTGATTCCGCTTGGCTGGAATAGCAATATATCGATCTTCCGCGGGGGGTTGTAAACATTGGGCGACCGGCTATGGGCCTTTGGGGAACTGTCTGTGTGGTTTGGAAATGTTTCCATAAACGTCAAATTATAGAATGATGATCACCGAAGAAAAGAGCAACATGTGTGATCGACTGTGCTGCTTCAATGCGCTCCACAGGACGCCAGCGCTCAGAATCTTCCATTCGTCTTCTGGAAGTCATAGAAACACGTATGTCTTGAAAACAATTTGTACGAAAGTTTTAAACACCTTCTATCAGCACTTATAATCAACTTCTGTAACTCTTCATAAAGCTGGCTTCTTATCAGACTTCCTTTTTTGCATATTTCTTGACATAAAAGCGAGATTGGCTATTACCTAACATATTTGCATACTTCCATCTACCTCTGCAGCGAATTGCATCCTCTTCAATTCTGATTGTCTTCCGGAAATAGCATTTTCCTCTCCGTGCTTAACTTTTTGAAGTGAGTGTATTAGTTTTAAGGTCTTTATATGAATTTTGGACTTTTTAGTTTACCTATGATAGATTTCATGCCTTTCTGATGTGTATTTTTTTATTTATGTGTATGTTATAAATGTGCATACATGCTGCAGTGGCATTGCACCACCTACGTTAGCACGTGCGCACAATTAGCCCAGGTACATTCTGTGTTAGTTAAATTTCAGTTATACTGAAACTTATTGGTTTGAACTGAGGGCAGGTAAAAAGGAAACCGCAAATTGTGCGTGTATGAGATGATACATTTGAAAACAGGACGTACAAGGAAAAACTTGGGTTCATAATAATAACAACAGAATTTAGTTCAATCTAAAATTATTTTGTGGATTCAAGAGTTGCCAAACGAGCAGCTTTGCACAAATTAGTTGAAAAGGATGAAGTATCTGTAATTCCAAAAATTGTAACTACGCAAGTATGAGAGAGAAAAGAGTAAACATTGAATCTATTCCAAAGTTTTTTCAACCAGGTGCTTTCCTGATAATTGAACAATTAAAAAATGCAATCATTTGCATGGGTTCAAAATGCTGTGGTTGTTTATAAGATTTAGAATGTAATTGTATTTAGTGTGATTTGTGCCTTAATTAGTATAACTGGACTTGTCAAAATATTGTAATTTATCCACCATTCAAATATTGGTTTTCTCCAAACTGTAGATAACTCATTTGTTGCGAATTATATTAATTTCAAATTTTTTATTACTTAAAGATTATTTAGTTTGTAGAATGTATTGTCTGAGTTCTGTTTCATATTTTTTAATTTAATTATTTAAAAGTAATGTGTGTTAATGGGAAAGTTGACATTCAAAGAAAATCCAAGTTTTGTTTTAAAACAGCAAGTAACAGTCATATTTTCTAAGTATTAATTTATAACATAAACTATTGACATAAAAAATTTGTGGTTTTTTTATGCATACATAAATAAAGGAAATGTGGTCCTTTTTATATATATATATAAGAAAAGGAACACATTTCCCTTTCGCCTGTGCTTAAAAAATGATAAACTATGCCAACGTAGTAACCCGCCTTTAAAAAAAAATCACTACGACAAACTTAAGCAGTTCACATACTTAGGATTCATTATTTTCGATTCGGTTCAAGTGACAGACCTGGGTGGTTAATGTTGGTGTGAATAGCATCAGCACCCGTACATGTTACTGCATGAAAGTTTTACATGTATATTTTTTTTATAATAGATCAAAGTGCCTTTAGCTGGACAACCTGGACAACAGGTAAATTTCCGAAAGCTCTTACTTACCAAGTGCCAGAAAGAGTTTGAGCAAGATAGAACTGATGAGCTTAAGAGGAAAGACAGAATTAAAGCTATTGAATCTGCAGATCCTGTAAGATATTCATTTTCTATCCTGAATATTGCTTATTTTGAAATTTAATTGCATGATAATTAAATCATGTCTTTTTAAATTTAGATATTTTGCTGTTAAATTATACACATTACTATAAAAGGTTAAAAGGTTGTGTGCTAATTTAAAATTATGCAAAATCTAAATAGTTTAAATTAGTTGTAATTAAAGTTAATATGCATTTAATATATTTGTCTTTTGCTTGAAAATAATTAGTATGTGTCATTATTTCTAAAAAGGCAGTGTCATTTACCTAAAACTTTCTCCCTTCTAATTTGAATCGTGTTAGATTTTGAGTATAATTAGCGTTAAATTTTATTACCATTTGTATTTTAGTTTCTGCCTTTCAGTTATCTGTAAAATAATGCTACTTTCATTTTTTTTAATAAAATTGTGGAAATAAACACATTTTAAAAGCATACAAACTTTTCATGAATATCTCAAGAAATACTGGATAGAAATAATTGAAGTTAGGTATAGATATAGAATGACAGTATGTATACAAAACAACAATCGAAATGCCATTCATTAGCATATGGCTAGGAGTCCAGTGTGGTCCAAAATTGAAGTTAAAAAAAGGCAGTAAAAATATTACTAGTTAGGTGTGTGGTCACCTCTGACAGACAGACAACATTCATAACAAGTAGTCATGCTGTTAACAAGAGAGATCAGGAGTGCAGGTGGAAGTTGTACCCACTCCTCCACTATAGCAGTTTTTAAGTTTTAAATTGTTCTGGGTGGGGAGCTGGCATATTGCAATAGCCATCCCAAGGGCATGCCAAGCATGTTCAATAGGATTAAGGTCAGATTTGGCTGGCCAATCCATTCACTGAATATTCTCGCTTTCCTGATAGTCATCAACAGGATGGGCTGTACGTGGTCATGCTTTGTCATTCATAAAAATGAATTCGGGGCCAACCACCCCTGAAAACTTGCACATACGCCTGCATGATTGATCTCTTGCCTGTCATGGAAGCAGTGTGCAGGTATCTTTCCTGATCCCTGTCCAGACCATCACTCCTCCACTACTATATTAGTTTCTTTCCATTATATTGGGGAGATTGTATTGGGTTCCAGGTTCCTTTCATGTCAATAATCGCCAAAAATCAGGTTGTAGACTGAATATGGACTAATCTGTGACGAGAACATAAGAGTCCATTGAAGCATGTCCCGTGTTGGTGTTTTATGCACCATTGTAAATGCTCCCTTTTATGGGAAGGGGTGAGTTAAATGCAAATAGTGGGCTTGTTATCAGACAGTCCTGTTTTATGGAGTCTTCTAGCAATTGTCTTCATTAAAACTGATGTTCCTGTGGTGGTAATAGATGTCCTCTGGTGCTTGGCTGAAAGTACAAAATACTGGTCGTCATTGTCATTGTGGCTCTCTGGCGACCTTGTTCTGGTCTTCTGGACACTATTCCCGCTTTTTTTTAACTGATTCCACAGATTAGAGATGGCATTTAGTGCTATGTCCACTTTTCTTTCAACCTGAGCTTGGACTGCCTTGCCTCAAGCCTACCTACGATTCTTCATCTCATACTTTCATCTAAGAAATGTGTACTCATTTCACATAAAAAAACAGCAAAAAAAGATTATTCAAGAAAGACCATAAAATTTACTACTCTACTGCAGAGCGAAATGAGCTGAGCAGCTGAATGCAGACTTTTATACCTCCTGCTGGCATAGTGATGTCTCCAGGAGTATATAAACTCATATTGGTGCCAAAGTGACACCAATATGAGTTTTGGTGTCACTTTCATGTCAATAATCGCCAAAAATCGGGTTGTAGACTGAATATGGACTAATCTGTGACGAGAACATAAAAAGTCCATTGAGGCATGTCCCGTGTTGGTGTTTTATGCACCATTGTAAATGCTCCCTTTTATGGGAAGGGGTGAGTTAAATGCAAATAGTGGGCTTGTTATCAGACAGACCTGTTTTATGGAGTCTTCTAGCAATTGTCTTCATTAAAACTGATGTTCCTGTGGTGGTAATAGATGTCCTCTGGTGCTTAGATGTCCTTGTCCTCTGGTGCTTGGCTGAAAGTACAAAATACTGGTCGTCATTGTGGCTCTCTGGCGACCTTGTTCTGGTCTTCTGGACACTATTCCCGCTGTTTTTTAACTGATTCCACAGATTAGAGATGGCATTTAGTGCTATGTCCACTTTTCTTTCAACCTGAGCTTGGACTGCCTTGCCTCAAGCCTACCTACGATTCTTCATCTCATACTTTCATCTAAGAAATGTGTACTCATTTCACATAAAAAAACAGCAAAAAAAGATTATTCAAGAAAGACCATAAAATTTACTACTCTACTGCAGAGCGAAATGAGCTGAGCAGCTGAATGCAGACTTTTATACCTCCTGCTGGCATAGTGATGTCTCCAGGAGTATATAAACTCATATTGGTGCCAAAGTGACACCAATATGAGTTTTGGTGTCACTTTCATGTCAATAATCGCCAAAAATCGGGTTGTAGACTGAATATGGACTAATCTGTGACGAGAACATAAAAAGTCCATTGAGGCATGTCCCGTGTTGGTGTTTTATGCACCATTGTAAATGCTCCCTTTTATGGGAAGGGGTGAGTTAAATGCAAATAGTGGGCTTGTTATCAGACAGACCTGTTTTATGGAGTCTTCTAGCAATTGTCTTCATTAAAACTGATGTTCCTGTGGTGGTAATAGATGTCCTCTGGTGCTAATAGATGTCCTCTGGTGCTTGGCTGAAAGTACAAAATACTGGTCGTCATTGTGGCTCTCTGGCGACCTTGTTCTGGTCTTCTGGACACTATTCCCGCTGTTTTTTAACTGATTCCACAGATTAGAGATGGCATTTAGTGCTATGTCCACTTTTCTTTCAACCTGAGCTTGGACTGCCTTGCCTCAAGCCTACCTACGATTCTTCATCTCATACTTTCATCTAAGAAATGTGTACTCATTTCACATAAAAAAACAGCAAAAAAAGATTATTCAAGAAAGACCATAAAATTTACTACTCTACTGCAGAGCGAAATGAGCTGAGCAGCTGAATGCAGACTTTTATACCTCCTGCTGGCATAGTGATGTCTCCAGGAGTATATAAACTCATATTGGTGCCAAAGTGACATTATATGGCAACCAACTGTCCAGATTTTTTGTGAGAAAATTAATAATTGGAGAAATGTGAGAAAATTAATTTTGTCCACCAGTGTATTTAAACAAAAATACCTAAATTTAAATTTGTAAGTCTGTCTTGCAAATACTCAAAGAAAACAGGCCCAAGTCACTGGTTCAAAATTAATTCTGTGAAATTATTCTAAAGTTGTTAAATAACCTGTTTTAATAACTAATAAACATATGTCCAGGCATCTGGATTGTAAATTTTACTGTGTAGAAGGTTCAATGCTTACAATTTATGCAACTAATGAAAAGTCTTGTAATGCAGGAAAAGAAGAAAGAGCTTCAGTTAGAATATGATGAAGAGGAAAAGAAAATGAGATATAGGCAACTAGGCAATATAAGGTGATTATAATAATTTTGTGAAATATTTATCATGTGAATCTTACGTTTAGTTATGTGCATGATTTCATTATGAATGATGTTGATGTTCATTTAATATTATCTTTTATCTGTAACATATTTATTTTCTAGGTTCATTGGAGAACTCTTCAAATTAAATATGCTTATTGAACCTATAATGCACGAGTGTATTAAGAAGCTCTTAAGTCAGCAAGATGAAGAATCCCTTGAATGTCTTTGTCGGCTTCTAAAAACCATAGGCAAAGAATTAGATGAAGGAAAATCAAACAAAGCCCCAAGAGATACTAATCTTGTAAGTTATTAGTTTAAGCAAATAAATGCTTTAACTTCCTTTCTTCTATAATAATTTCCACGCCAATCAATTTAAACGTTATGTTTGGTTATTGCTGTATCAACCTCGATAATCTAATGTATTGGGTGTCCGTAAAAGAATGTCCGAGTTTTAATGGTATATTACAGGAGTTTATTTTATACTAAATATAACAAATCATACATGAAATTGAAGGAAAACTAACCTAGTTTTTCCTATAAGTGCTCAATGTGTGCGCCTTTAGTGATAACAGCGCACATCCAAACGAAAATGCAATTCTTCAATATACTGTCTGCAGCAAGTCCGGAGTAATGGAAGCAACAGCTTGTGCAATTCTACCTTTCGAGGTTGGTAAATCGTGGGGTAGGGGTGGAACGTAGACCCGATCTTTTACGAAGCCCCAAAGGAAGAAATCTCAAGGCGTGATGTCAGGTGAACGAGGCGGCCAGGGTAACAGAACTCTGTCATCTGGGCCGTGACACCCAATCCAGCGGTCAGGGACTTCGACGGTTAACCAATCTCGCACAAAGAGACTCCAATGAGGAGGGGCTCCATCTTGTTGCCAAATAAAGTTTCCAGCCTCACTTTCTGCTAATTGTAGAAAGAGCCATTGTTGTAGCATATCTAGATAAGAAACCCCTGTTACTATAGCTTCAGCGAAAAAAAAAATGGTCCGTACACTTGTTGTCATGAAACAGCACAGAAAACGTTCATTTTTGGAGAATCTCTTTCATGTTGTGCAAGTTGATGAGGATTTTCTGAACCCCATATACGAACATTATGGGTATTTACCTTCCGACTTGTATGAAACGTCGACTCATCACTGAACACCACATGATGCAGAAAGTCATTGTGCCGTTGAAGAACTTCACATGCAAAACGAAATCGTACTGCACAATCATTTGGCTTTAATTGCTGTTCCAGCTGTAATCGGCATGGACACAAGTGTAATTTTTTTTAAAAAAATCGTCTTTGGCAACTGGAGTTCATGACTTGCTTTCCGAACAGATTTCTGCAGACTAGGACGGAAAGATTCTTCGACACGTTCCACATTCTCTAAAGAATCCCGGGCTTTTACTTTTCCAAAGACATCCTGTGGTTTCGAATTACCGATACCATCGGCGGATATTTCTGTCACATGGGGGATCACATTTAAACTTTAATCGGAATGCACGTTGAACGGCAATTATCGAATCACTGTTAGCAAATTGTAGAACACAAAAGGCTTTACGCTCAGAAGTCGCCATTTTGAATAGATGACGCTGTAACTGTGAAAACGATGTAGCAGTACAAGTGCATGCGTTTATCTGAAACTGTTGGGAGTTATTCTTTATTTATCACCTTCAACCACAGCTGTCGAACGATTACAGCTGATACTATTACAATTTGAAACTCGGACATTCTTTTACGGACACCCTGTATAACGTGTATGTTTAAAAGGAGAGAACTCATTTTAGAAATTTTAGTTATACTAATTTTCACAGAAGTTTCAAATTTACTATTTGATTAGCATATATATGATGTTTTACAGTTGTATATGTAGTTCCCCCCTGTGTACGTGACATATGTATGTACATGCTCTTGCACGAGAGTTTAATGTCGAAGTGTAGATGAAACTAATTGTTAAAGTGTATCTGGGGAAAATATTGATTCTCTAGTTTAAAATTGGACTTTCTTTCTGGATTTTTAAAATTTTTATCCTATATACTGTACGTAGGAACTGAAGTTGTAGAACTAATACCATATTTCTTAGATTCTAAAGCCTGTACCTCTGATAATGAGATATATCTAGAAATCACAAAATGTTCTGGTCTTGATATCTTTCGCTGTAATGGTGTCAGTCAGTTCCTTTATATCGGGTGAGTCAAGTAGGCTGAACACTATATTCATTGAAAGATTTAACATAGATTTCATAGGAAGCCTGGAAGGTAATTTTCGCTCTTGGAAGAAGAAAAAATTTGTTGTGATTGAGGCCAAGAACTGCTATGATATCTTTGTCAAATTGTATAGGAGATGTCTCGTGATATTATAATTTTCGAAGGTTTTCTTAGCGGTTTGTTCTGGTACACAGCTTACCTAGTTTGTAAATAATATTATACTGTATTCATTGTCCGAGGCTTTTGAGACCACATTTATGAATTACTTTTAAATTATTGGTGGAAGACAGTGGACTGGTAATGAATTTTGTGGTCTTTACCAGAATACTTTGAAATTTTCTTAAAATGATCTTGGAAGTATGAGCCCTCTCTCTGTCCAAACAGGAGAAGCATACTTCATGATCGGTCTAATTATTGAGTTTATGTTGTTCTTGAGTGACCTGGGTAAAATTTTCCAGTTGGATCCATAAAGACTTTTATTCTAATCTTTTCAAAGGTCTGTCGAAAGGTTTTGACACGCTTAGTGAATCTCAGTTCTGCATCTAAGGTTATTCCCAAATATTTTGGGCCTAAAGTCTTCAATGTATAATTTTGGACTCATCAGATTTTTATGCTTCCTATGTGTTGAAAAGACATAGGCAGTAGTCTTTTCAAAAACCATTCAGTTTAACCTGGGCTTCTAAAAGTATGCAAGCCACATGAAGTTTATAACACAGATAAAACTGGTCTGTTTTACAGAGCATTACCAAAGTACGCTTTAATATTTAAATGTGAAAGAGCAGCTGGTTTTAAGAAATTAAAGAACTGTGTCGTTAATGTGCAGTATGGATGTAACCACTAAAAAGACAGCAGTAGTTATTGGAAAGAGTAGAAAACCTCGATTTTGAAAGCAGCCAAGAATTATATTTAAATTAGCATACCAGGAACTCATGAAAGATAAGTAGTATTTTTATAAAAGTTATAAAATATAATTGCATAAAAGGTGCTCAAAAAAGAGCGATATTGAGTATTGTGGAATCCCTTCAAAGGCGATAACTGTGTCGATATCTTTGCTAGAGGCTGTATATATTATGGTATTTTAGTCAATGCATGGGTAGCATTGAAACAGAAATTGCTTTAGAAAATATGATTTTTATTTGTAAGCCAAAGAGGAATTGTAAATTGTTTCTAATATTTAAGAAATAGCAAAGATTCGTTTTTATAATATGTTGCAGTTGATGATAATATTGAAACAGCATTTCAAAGCGTGAACTATGAAATTATAGAAAGCATTAAAAGAGTTGCAGCAACTGATTTTGAAAGTCGCTGCATGTCACCCTCGGCTGAATTGAGGAAAACACTGCAAACTCTTAAGAACTCTTGAATTGAAAGACTACTGCCATCAGTTTTACGAATTTGAAAACTAAGTAAACTGGTAACGGACAGTGCAAAACAAAGACGCAGCGTTTCTTTGTAAAAGTTAAAAATTTCATCAGGTATGTAATTATAGAAGTTTCTTCCAAGTTTAGCAAACAGCTCAATTTTAGCATCAATTTTTAATTAATAATTTAGACATTAATTATAGGATTGTTTGTTACTGTCCTATTAAATGAGTTCAAAGTTATCATAATTTGCAATATTGAAATCCTCTTATATTAAACTCGGATGCTTAATAAACTCAAATATACTTAGTTTAGGTTTAGGTTTTGTCTCAGTTTATTATATCAAAGCACACTAATAGTATCTGCATAAGGGGAGGGCTGCCTTCATGGAGGACTTTCTAAGGGAAACTGTCTCATAACACATGGGAAAAACACCCTTTGCGGCAGCCTGTTCATCTGGAAATGAACCCTAATCGGATATGCCAGTGTTCGCTCGACTGCTGGTGGGCTAAATGTGCTTGGAACGGAAGTGATTTTAATAAGCTGCTGGTACTGTATATTATTAGTTGTTTTTTACCAACAGTTTTAATTTTTAAACATGATCAAACTCGCTTAAATTGTTGCTTTTGTAAAATATGTGCGGACGGAATAACATAAAACACTCCCCCCCCCAGTTAGTGGTACTGTTCTTAGAATCCTAAGAAGCACTGTATTCATTCTGGAGAGATTATAACCATATAAGTTATTGTAGATTTCTGCAGGTGTAGAAATGTGTATTAAAAGTTATATTTTGTAAAGGATACAATTCTTTTAACTTTTTCAGATGGATGGTTATTTTGCTGAAATGCAAAGGATTGTGGATAAACGCTTGACAAGTTCTAGAGTAAGGTTTATGTTGCAAGATGTGATAGACTTAAAAAAGGTAAGGAAATGTTTTTTATTGTTTCCACACCTCTATTTTTACTTATGTAATTTATATTTAGCTGTTTTCTCCTCATCCTGTTATTCCTACTGCAAAAAACTTACTTAGAACTTTTTTTAACTAATAATTTCATTTTCAATATATAAAGAAAAATAGTAAATGTTAAATGGTTCTAGAGGTTTAGATGATTTTTCAAAATATAAGTCTGTATATTATAATAAATGAAATAAAGAGAAATGCTGTTTTTGAAATTGTCCTTCAATGAATATAAACATTTTAATTGTTTCCAAAAGAAAGATGAACAAATTTAAAGTAATATTAAAAAATAGCTGATGTTATTGAAAATTAGCCCAAAGCAATACATTACAGGATTTAAAGTGTAAGTAATTTTCACTTGAAATGATGTTTTATTCTTTTATTGTAGAATAATTGGATTCCAAGGAGGGATGAGAATAACCCTAAAACTATTGATCAGATTCACAAAGAAGCAGAGAGAGAAGCTCGTGAGCAGCAGCAAGTATTTTCAAATATGAATTATTCTAAACGAATGCCTGATGACCGTGATAGGAGGAAAAGTGCAGGTAAATGTTTGCAGTTTTTCTTGTTAGTTTATTTTGTTCTGAAATTAAGACTGCTAGTATTTATTATTTTAATAGTTCATAAATTATAGAGATATAAGAGTACTTCAAAAATTATAACTGTTACAGAAGTAAAATTGCATTAGGTTTTGTGTTTTCAAATGCACTGCATTAATATTAGCCTCTTATTCACAGGGCAAAATTTTAAGGGACTGTTAACTTTTCCTTTCTATTTCGAAATGGAGTGACTCGAGTGGAGGAATCAGGAGTAATATACTGTTGGTGATTTTAAAATCACAATGGGGTTTGAATAGCTGATATAAAATGTATAAAAATACATTGACGCTCTTATGACGGTCATACTGCACTGGTTGCAGCAATGCAGATAAACTGCTGTCAAATTAAATCAAGTAGTGTTTTTTTAGTAGCAAATGTGATGACCTTAGATGCTGATATTTGTTTTGATTTATTTAATCTCAAACACATAACACTTTGTCTTTATGGAGTTTTTCAGAGACTATGAATTATGATATATGAGGCCAAGTATTTCTCTGGAGTTAGTCTGCAGTGGCGTCCATAAAGTAAACACGTCAACATAGTTTTCTGTCTGTTGCCACTAGTTCTTTGAACAGCCCTGAAAGTCATCCATGCTCATAGTACAACATTTGGGATGTTGATAAATTTTTTAGTTTCATGTTTAGATTGGGCTTATTCACGGACATCTTAACCATTCTGTTTCTTATGTGAAGTTATCTTTTACCTGTGATCATTTTGTTATCTACAGTATGGAATGAAAATCTCTTAATGTCTGATAACTGCACATACTGTTAAAAAATTTTGATAATATTCCAAAATTTCATTTATTGTTTTTGTTGTATATCACAATTTCAAAATCTGAATATGCATCAGTTTTATACCTAAGATGTATGCCAGACATTTCTGTTGATATACAGAAAAGTACAGTTTGATTAGTTTGTGTCTGTTCCAAGTTACCAAACATTTCTGTTGAATTTTGAGGTTTTCAACTCTTGGAATATTTTATTATCCATCTTACCTTTTAAGTGAGATTGGTGCTGTTTTGCGCTATTCATTCAGCTATATATTATAGAGAAACCCCACATAGTGTGATAGAAAAACATGTAATTCTTATAAATGGGAATCACCTGTATTTAAAGGAAATTGCTTATTATTTTGGAATTCGTTTGTAACAAATTGCTTTTGATAATTTCTTTTTAAATTTTATTTTTTGTGGTTTGGCTTTGATAAACCACAAAAAATAAAATAGCTGTGTATGAACAAAATATATAGCCTAGCAAACAAATGTTGTCTTTTTCTAAAAATACAAGTAAAACTATATAGTCATTCTTTTTTTCCCATAGCTCGCAATTTAGGTCAGTCAGAAGAAGGGTGGATTCCATCATCGAAGAGTAATAAAGGAAGTTATAACGTCGTAGATCCTAATAAATTAAAGTTAACTAAGGTATTATTGGGTTCATTATTTGAAATTTATAAAGTTTTATGCTCTCTTTCTTTTATACTTATTTTATAAGTTTGAAATACATGTGAAAGATATTTGATTTTATGTATTTGTTCCCTTTTTCTATAGCCAGATGAAGTGGAAAGTATTCGCTTAGGCCCTGGTGGAAGAGGCCTTCAGAGTTGGGGAAGAGGTAGTAGTGGTGGTACAAAAACATCTGGTGATTCAGATGCCAAAACGCCTTTAGCAAACAGGTAAGTAATGCGTACAACAACCTTTATTTCTAAATACTAATGACGTCCAAACTTATTGTATTTAATAATAATTCACATGTAGAATGTAGTAACAATTCTAATCTTTTGCAAACAATCAGGTATTCTGCACTTTCTGACCAAAGTTTGGCTCCAAATTATGAAGCCAGGCGTGGCGCTCAGAGGTAATTGTTATTATACTATTACTGTGATTGAAATTTCTGTTACTGTGCATGTGTAAGTAACTGCATTTTTTTTCAATCTTCTTGGAATACTGAACTTTAAACTATTATATTTTGTTGATATTTCTAGATCTGCAGCTTTAAGTCGCGAATCTAGTCGTGGCCGCAATAATCCTATGACTCCGCCTGTAAGGAAAACGCCATCTACATCTAAAGAGAGAGAGAATCTGCTGGAAACTGTTAAAGGTCTAGCTTCTCGGACTGGTGTTAGTGAACCTAAAGCACAAGACATTAAAAGGAATCCAGAGTCTCTTCTTAATGGCAAAGCGGTTGATGGACCTGGTAAGAAAAATGTTTCATTAGCTGTTCATTGAAATGTAGGTTCTTATATAATGATTATGCTAGAAGGCTAGATATGAAGTACAAAAAATTTAAATGTAAATGGCTGTTAACCTGGTGTTCATTTGAAAGATTTCAATGGATTTAATGAAATAATATGGTTGAAATCTGCTTACCATTGTCAGACTTTCTTCCAGTATGTATTTTGTTTTTATCTGAACACAGTTTCTCTTTTTTAAATGAAAACGTATATTAGTATCTGACAAAGTTCTCAGGTCCCCTGAGTTTTATATTTTTTATGGTACAAAATTCATTATTCCATGTACTTTTGAAATATTACTTTGTTTTTTTTCATCTATATTACATAAAAAAGTTAGAAGTATTTTTTTTTTAATTGAGAGACACTGTGAGCTTTAAAAATATTTATTAGAGTAGGATAAATCTGAACTGGTGAATTAACATATTGCATTAAAAATTAGTAATTGTCTGTTGAAATCTTGAATAAACAGATTTAAGAGGAGGCATTAAGGCATGATAGAGGAATTATCCAATGACATTTAACTGAAAAGGAACTGTTAGCTCAGGCATGTGCCTAGAATCTCAAACTGGCATCATACATAATCTAGAAACATATTAGCTGGAGCAGAAATACTAGAATTTCAGTAAAAATTGTTCTTGGGTGATGACTGGAAAAGCTAAGTGTGCAAGGTCCTTTTCAAAGTTTTATTGTGGTTCTACTATTTAATGTCCTTCTATAATAGTGCATAGCTGCCAACTCTCCCAGGTTTCCATCACATCTCTCGGTAGATCACTGAGCCTCCCAGTTTTTAGTATTTAGCCTTTACAAAATGAAAAAAGTTTCCCAGCAATAAGTGAAATTTTATTGAATTAATGATATTTAATCAAATTTCATTCTCACACCTCTGGTTTTCAGAATAAGTTTTCTTAAATTTTATTTTATCTGAATTATATTCAATAATCCATTGGTGAATTAATTATTATTTTATTACTTTGCATCTTTTCCTCAAGTATTGGGTTAATATATTACGGTTACTTAATATATTTACTTCAAACTTTGATAGATATACAAGGTGATTCTCCACCAAACCGACAAATTTGCAGTGTGTGAAAGGGGTACAGAGACGACTCGGAATCGCATAGGAATGCAGGGTCGCAAATGCCGTAGTTTCGATCTGGTGCAAAGAAATAGAGAAAAAGAACAGAAACAGCAACATATTAATGGAACAGAAACCGTTTTATTGAAAGGTTGTAGTACAACTGTTCGAAATTACGACCAGAAAGTGATGCAGCGCTGCTGTCTGGCAGGCCTGACAGCAGCGCTGCATCGTTCTGGAAGATTCCAGGCATGTCACGTATCCTCCTAGCATCTACAGATCGAGTGGTGAGGTCTTCAAATGAAGAAATAGGCATCATGTACACCAAACTCGTCATGTCAAAGAAGAAGTCCATGCACGATAGGTCCGGTCAGACAGGCCAAAGAACCAGGCCACCACAACCTATCCACCGCTGTCCAAAGGTTACATCGAGGTGTCGGCGGATGTCAGTCACGTAATGTGGAGGAGCCCCGTCATGCTGGTACCACATGGACTTATACCGATCCTGCATGCATAGACTTCTTCTGGGGTCACATGAAGAGTTAGGTGTACATGACCTCATTGCTCAAATATCTGTAGCTGCCAAGAGGATACGTGACATGCCAGGAATCTTCCAGAGTGTAAGGAATTCCATGCAGCCCGCTGTCAGGCCTGCCAGGTGGCTTCTGGTCATAATTTACAATACCTGTTGTTGTACAACATTTCAATAAAATGTTTTCTGTCCCATTAATGTGTTGCTGTTTCTGTTCTTTTTCTCAGCTTCTTTGCACTGTAGCTCGCAACTACGGCATTTGCGACCACCCTGAAAAGTTTGCTGGTCTGGTAGTGAATAACCCTGTATATTTTTGTGTGTTAGGTGGCTCCAGCATTAAGTGGCCAAAGCCTATATTGGCTAGTATCTCGCCATTTGGCCGGGGGGGGAAGTACTACATTTTATTTATATGTCGTATGCTGTGATCTGAGTTGCCTTAATGTACTGCAGGCAATTATAGATTCATACAATTTTTAATCAATTTATATTTGTTTTTAATTTTTTCTTCAGTATAGGGTACATTACTGAGTTTATTCACACAAATACTATATTTAAAGGTACTTGGATAAATAAAATCTTTCCTTTACTACACGATTTTCTGTGTAAGAAAATTAAAAAATAAAATTTAGAATATCTAATTAAATGCAATGCTAGCATACTTTACATCAGAACTGAATTACAAGTAGTACAATAACCTGAACCATGGATTGTAAAGGGAATTGAATTAAAGTAAGTTTGGAGTTCCATTGAAATAATTTTGGCATGCAGCTTGATATACCTCCTGGTTTTTCCTCAAAAATCTTCTGCTTTGTAAAATTTCAACATTGGGCAGCTGTTATGGTGTGGCTGTTCAGGAACAAAGTCATTCTGTTGTGGGAAAACACTGAAAGCAAACACCACCGCCCCAAAGAAGAAAATGTGAGAAGTTTAAAACACTCATTTGGTTGTATGATGGGCTAGCCTACCATGGTGTGATTATATTGAATAAGTTTTTCATGAAAAAATATTGTGCTTGGTTATCCAAAGAATTCGTAGATGTAAAAGTTGTGACGACTGTTTAGAAGATGACACCGGGGGGAGGTCAGTAAAGCTGCTGCTGAAAATAGGGAACTGCCAGAAACTTTTATTAAGATTAGTCTATAGCTCATCAGTCAAAAGCAAAGTATAAAGTAGAAGATTTTCCTAGTCAGTTTTTCATGTGAGTAACTGCATTTTTATTGAATTTTTAAGAATTCTAGATTTTCTAGCTTGGATTTGATTATTTTGCAAAGTGTTCCAAGTTGAGAGTTGTTGCATTATGCAAAGAGACATTGTCATTTTACTAAATTACTTTTTTCATCTGCTTATGCATATAACAAGTATGCATAAAATCTATGTGGAAGAAGTTAATAAATGGCAACCAGAAATTGAACTGCGAAACATTTGAGAAATTTAAAAGTTCTGTACTTCACTGTAATATAGGTAATTTGTTATAAACGTAAAGGGCAAATTACATTTTAGTGTTGTAGAAGTATATTTATATAAATATTTTTTAAAGTATCTGCAGCTCTTTGACAATTTTACAGTATGAAATATTTTGCATTAAATTTTTTCAGCTGTTGCGTTACGAGGAGTTGAATTATCAGAAGACGATGTTGAAAAGAAGACGAAACCCTTAATCGACGAATTTTTACACAATGGTGATTTTGAGGTAAAAATTTTTAAATTCCTTTCATGTATGTGTATCATGAAAGGAATATTCATGTAGATTTCGCTCATTCCAAATTTTTTGGGTTTGGGTATTGCTGTGTAATAGAGCTTTAATTTTCAAGAAAACTGACCGAGTTTACTTCTCTAGAATGAAATATTTTGAAATAATTAATAATCTCTTTTTTTTTTTTTTTTAATTGTATGTCAGGGTATCTAGGACTGCTACTCTCTTTTGTTTCATAAGTTCATTTATTTTTCTCCCCTTATTTTTTTGACCATTTTGATTTTTTATTTCACAATTTACTTTCTAATCGTAAAGTATTTTTTATTCTGGTTAGTAGAAAAATCTTTTTTATAAACCTGTATTTTCATGTTGCTTTTGCACTTTATTTATTTACTAATGTAAAACATAAAATCTGCAAATTTAAAAAATAGCACATAATTATTATCTGAAAAGTGAATTTGAAATGGACAGTTTTTTCCCTTTCTCCCCATTTCAAATTTAAATATGAAAACCATATTTATTATGAATCAAATATTAAAATTAGCGATTATTCATTATTAGAAAATAATCAACCATTAATTCTGTAAGATTTGTGCTCATAATTAAGTTTATTCATGAGCTGCATTGAATTTGGTGAAATTTTTAATGTTTCATGGATATATTTTATTTTACAGGAAGCTATAAAATGTGTTACGGAGCTGGCTTCTCCAACCACTGTTCATTATTTTATTAATTCAGCAATTAATCAAGTCCTGGAACGGTCTAGTCAATCTAGGTATTTATTGGGCCAATTATTGTGTTCTCTGGAAAAGAAGAAAATAATTACCTTAGAGCAATATAAAAAAGGGTAAATTTGATTAATTTCTCTAAATTTTGTACTAATTCATTTAGTTGTATAAAGCTTCCTAAACAAAAGTAGATCTATATGTAGATCATTAATGATAAAAATTTTTTGTAGTTTATGTATTAAATAAAAAGTAATCTGAATAACTGGAACTCCTCTGTCTATAAAAATAGCATAGTATTAATAAAAGTATGGTTCATATTACTGAGTCAAAGATTGTTTAAAAAAAGGTTGAAAGAATTCCTCCCTTTTTTTGTGTGTGTTGTGTATGAATGCTATGTATACATTCAGATCAGTTGTTGAAAGGTACGAGTTAAAAGACTAAATACATGCTTTTTTAGTGAATCAAGTAAATATTTCCATGACTTTTGTTGGTTGCAGAATCATGTACAAGGTGTGTAAATAAGTTTATGTAATGGAAGCATAGCATTTGATCTGGTAACACTGTCACATTTGGCAAAAAGTGTGAGGGATCATTTGATGCATAGCCAGTACGAGCTTGAACTGCATAGGTCCGTGTGACTACAATTATATTTTCTTCATAAGCTGTTTTTTAAAGTGCTCTCTGAAAATTTAAATCAATTTCGAGCATTGTATTGCTGTCAGGTTTCACATAAAATTTTAGCAGATCTTCAGCAGCTCATAAAGGTAGTGTTTTGTCAAGAGACCAGGTTCTCAGGTGTTTCGGGAAGGGTATCGATTGACAACAAAATTTAAAAGGTAAGGCCAGCAACTGCAAGAATCCAGGACCTTGTGCATTCTGATTGTCACTTGACAGGCTAAATGATCGAAGGACGAATAAATTTGGAATGAGCGAAATCTACGTGAAAATTATTCTGTGAAACCTATCGCAGAAACAGAAGGGTAGCAGGAGGGACAAATACCTTGATTTTTTGGAGTGCACTGAAAATGATACGCATTTTCTAGAACATGTCATTCCTTCTGATAAATCAGTACTGCAGTACCAAAAATAGTGCAGCAGAACCGGGAATGAGGCTTTGCTTTTTTTACACCCAATGTGTTGTCCACAAATAGTTTGTGCCTCCAAGCCAAATGATGAAACAATGCTTATCATAAAGTTATTGAGAGATTAAAAAAAAAAAGTCATGCATGTGAGAGCAAGAATCAGAGACCAACTGGGTGCTGTATCAAGACAATGAACCATATCACATTGCATTTTCAATTAATATCATTTTGGCAGATAAAAATATTCCTGTGGCTCCTCTGCCCACTTATTCCCTTGAATTGATTCCATGTGACTTTATCCTGTTCCCAAGATTGAAAACCTGCCCCAAAGTATGTCATTTTGTATCATTAGAAAACAAAAACCAACAATCATAACTGACCATCTGAAGACAATTTCAGAATTAAGAGTTTCAGCACTGCTCTGAAGAGTGGAAATCTTGTCTCCAACACTGTGGTGTCCCAGCTCCACTATTTTGAAGAAGACTGTGAAAGATTGTTGTAATTTTAATTGAATAAAAAATTATAAAGATTTAATTACTTTATTTAAATCTTATTTATGTACTTCATAGTAGTTTAAGAGGATGATGCGCGTAAAAACCATGCATTAAATAAATAGGGATATTTTCTTTATTTTATATCAGGTAAATAGGGATATTATGTCAGGTTCCAGAATTTTCATTAAATAAAATTAAAAGTGCTGCTGAAAAAGTTGTTTGTATATTATATTCAACTTAAAAATTAATTTTATGTTTCCGTTATAGGTTTTGTGGTATTTTAGAAAATTTGGATGACTATGCATTGGACATTCCTTTAATATGGGAGTATATTGGTGAAATATTAGAACCTATGATAGAAGATAACAAATTGCCTTTGACATTTTTGAAGGATGTTTTAGAGCCATGCATGCCTTCTCAAACGGCTGGGAAATTAGTTTCGGCAGTACTTCATTGTGCAGCTAAGAAAAAGGTATGTATTCATATCATGAATCAATTTGAGTTAGTATAATTTTTTTTTTTTTTTTTTGTTGTGTGTGTGTGTGTAAATTGCACTTTGAAACTGGGCAAAATATGTGAAATTCATTCAAAATTAAATAATGCTGTTTTTCACTTTAAATTTTTTGCCTTGTAAACTGTAAGACCTTTTTCAGAAAGACCATGATTATAATTGACCTTTAAATGGGGCAGTAAAATCATGTAATGTTACAAATCTACATCATATTTTTGTTTCTCTTAAAAAGTGCTTAGTCTTACTGATATATCATGAAATCTCTACATATAATAAAACAAAGATTCTGTTTGTGTGTGTGTGTGTGTCTTTCGTTCGTGTTGCGAGTAAGCTAATAGACCCAGGGCCACGAACTTTGGTACATAGGTGTATCTACACAAGAGCCAGTGCACCTTGAAGCGATTTTTTCGAAATTCGAATTAGAATTTTTTTATTTTACGTTTTGTGACAAAAGTGCGTCATTTTGAGACATAATGGGCTACAGGAAAGTGAGATTTCACTCTATACGTTTCATTTTTACATCGTCGTGAAGCGCAGACACTTAGCTATTTTACGAACTTAAAATAAATTTCGTATTTCGATAAATCGAATAAATATGAATTTATTTAGGAAGATGAGCTTAACACCTTTTCAGCGGAATTTTTTTTTAAAACTTATTTTAAAAAATTTGTTGTTTATTTTCCTTTCGACTCCTTTTAAAAAAGGAATTTTGGAAAAATAATAATATTTTGTATTTTTTAAAATTTTTTAAATGAAGCTTCCGAATACACTTTTTACATCTCAGATATTTTGAAATGTAGTTTTGGCAACAATTTTCCTTTCTTATTGTTGTTGATAGATTTTTGATGAAATTGCATCATTTTGAATAGTTTCATTCTTTTAAAAATTTCGGTTTGGCAACAATTTTTCATCGTATTTCTTATGTTACTGTTTTTAAGAGACTGAAAAGTTTAAGAAATTAAAAAGTTGTTTCTTTTTGCAACGGTAAATTGTTTAATTACTTTATTAGGATAATTAACATTTGTATCAAGGGATATTGCTTATTTCATTGTAATATTATGTTTTAATTATTTATAATTTTAATTATAAAAAAGTTTTGCATGATATTTTTTAATCTGTTTAAGTTCTTAATCTGTTTATACCATTTGAGTTCTTAAGATTTTGCAAAGGGAAGTTGGTTAATTTATTTATTAGGATAATTAATATTTGTATTAAGGGATATTGCTTATTTCGTTGTATGCTTTTTATATGTAATGCATTTTTAACTGAATTTTTTTTTCCGTTGTTGTTTGTTTCTTTTTCGATAAAATTGTTCTGCAGAGTAAAATTCTGTGCAGTTTTCAAATTTAATGTTTGGTGTTCTCTTTAGGCATTTTTCTGGTAGACTTAAAAGCCAGACGAAGGCTGGCCGCGCGGCGGCTAGTCTTCTAATAAAGCAAGCTAGAGAAACGAACATTTCAAGAAGCTACAACTTCTGATCTCACTAACATGCTAGTGTAAAAGTAGTTGTAGAATTATTTTTAATAGCAGAATATTAGGTACAGTGAAGCCTTGGTTCACAAATTAAATTTTGTCTGGAAAAGCATTCATTATCTGAAATGCCCATAGCTAAAATTTTCCCATGGGAATAAAGCCAAACCATATTACATTGTCTTAGAATTCAAAATTTATTGTAGTAATAATTTATACATAGTTTATAACATAAAGTTAATGAATATAACTTTGTCTTTATGTTTTAATAAGTCTAAGGCAAATAATAATAATAAATAGAAGTCAAAAGTGATGAAGAAAAAATCTGATGCAGACACCACATGACTTCCTTGCAAAGCATGATAAATCATATCTTTTTTTTTTTGTGTGCATCTTACTTTAAACTTATTTTCTCGAATTTCAGTAGACATATTTCTCATTGCTCGGCAAAACAAAAATACGGGAAAACTCAAAGCATCTTCATTAAAAATATTAAAATATGAAGAAACATAAAACACAAAATACAGTTAAAATTTTTTTTTAGAATTTCAATTAGTTTCTATGCAAAACCGAGTAATTTGGCTAATGGGCAGGAAGAGAGATTTTTTTTGGTGCACAAAATTGAAAGTGTACTTTTGGTCCAGCAGAAAGACACTGAAGTTGGTACACAAACAGCATGATTCACTACTTAACTAATAGTTTGAAATGTAAACAGATGGTGGCCTGATCAGGCCTAGAGCCACTTAAAATTGTAAATTGTCGATAATTCTATAACTGTTGCATGCCGATTAAACCTTAATTGGAACCTAAGAACAACATAAATTCAATCACTTTTAAAGCCCCCGAATGGCAGTAAAAAAATGCACATTTTATGCATTTATAAGAATGAAAGTACTGAGCTCAACCAGCTGGGGAACAGGGTGAGAATATATGTATCTATAAAAGCTTGATGTGGCCGACTGCAAAAAAAAGGGAGGTGCACAATTACATATTATAGCAAGCAGTCCCATATGCAAAATTTAAACATTCTAAGTCTACCTCCCCCCTTTTTTTAGCTGTGCGAGATTTGTACTTACAGATGTCATGAAAAAATTTCTTTTGAAACCGTTTTAAATCCATTTTACGATACGCTGTCCATACAAACAGATGGTATACAAAAACATTGTTGAATTTGAGAGTGGTTAAAATGGATATTTTCACTGAAATATGATACCCGAAATTTTTTGACATTACCATACTTCCTTTACTATGTACTAGGAAGGAAAAAGGGGAAAGCTTTATTGCTTAATTAAAGAATTCTCTTTCTTAAAATAAATAAATAAATAAACTACTACTTGAATGTCTGTGTTTTGTCTTCTTTTTTCTTTTTAAAGTGCAAAATGGCATTGTCATTAAAAATGTTTATGTACTGACAAGCTGCTACACGGAGACATGGATATCAGGCGGATATCCTTACACCAAAGGTTTAACCCCATTTCCCTGAAATTTTTAAATCAAAGATCTAGATTCATTTTCCCCTTTCTCTTCATCTTCCTCTGAAAAAAACTTTCATCGCTATTACCTTATCCTGTGCTTCTGAGATCGAGTTCCTTCATAATCAAGTTGTTACTTGTAATGGTCCTCTAGTCTTTTCCACTTTTCCATTATTAGCTTTCAAATCCTAAGTTTTGTTTAAAGAAAGCGATATAAAGCACAGAAAAATTCACAAAGTCTCTGCTTGTTTTGGTCACAAATTATTTCGGACCAAATTCTGAAGTCAATTGGTAAGTCAATTTCAGACCAAATTATTTCTAAATCATTTGCTGGCAGGCTTTGGTAATAAAAGTTGTAACAGTATATTAAAACAATATTTCTGGAAGATCCTGAGTGGTAATTCTGTATTTCACATTATCTAAAAACATATTTGAAATTAATTTACTGGCAGCTTTAGTATTCGTAACTTGAGACATCATTCAAGGCAGATTGCTGAAGATAATGTGTTCATCGACTGATTGTTTTGTGAAAAGAGGGGCTTCTCACTGTACGTTTATACAAAAACACCCAACATTTTAGAGCTCTTTCATAGTTGTAGGCTTTGTAGCGGTTGTTCCGACTCCCTTCAAATTGTCAATAGCCTCACAAAAGACTTCCAGTGTATTTGAAAAAAATTGTTTGCAACCAATATATTGAACATGACTATATTTTTTTTATATATAAAGACATGTTGTTTTGGTCATTGAATTTTAAGCCAGCTTTTTCTAGCACAGTAGCACTATAGTGGCATATTAAAATTAATATTTAAAAAAATTGATAGGATAATTTTTTATATGGTTTGGATTTATTTGATATTAAATGACATAAATTATTTGATAATTTTAAGGGCCGTGTGGTAAAGTCGCTGAACATTGGTAGTTTGCTCCGAGATTCAAATGCACTGGCTGCATAGGTGTTAGCTTTTCCATGTTTAACGTGTATACGAGCCAGTATCACATAAAAAGACCTCCACCAAGGCATCTCTCCCCTTAGGCGGATGGCCATCGAGGCTTTGTTGTAAACACACACCAATAATTCATAATTTCAGTTGGTTTATTAAATTAATAAAATTTAGTCATTCTTATTTTCTTTTAAAAGCTTATTTTTAAAAATCCCGTACAGTTTTTTTTATTAAAAAGACCTTTAATTTTGCATGCATTTAAACAGTCCTTAAAGTGATTTTTAAAGAAGTAAAAACTTGGGAACTTGCAGTCTCATTTATTACTCATTATAAATGCTATAATGAAATGCTCAAATTTTCAGTAAGCTAGTATTTTACAAATTGCTTTCTATGTGAACATTTCTGACAATTTTTGTATATTTTTATTTTGAAATTCTAGGGCACAATTAAATTAGGTGAATTATGGAGAGAATCTGGTCTTCAGTGGACAGATTTCTTAGGTTCCAGTGCAAATGTGGATGATTTTATACATACTTATGTAGGTATTTTTATATGTATTTCTGTACGCTAATGTTTGTCTAATGAATATGTAACTAAATGTTAATGGATATAATGTTAATAACAAATATACATAATGTTCCCATTTATGTATTTTTGCTGAAGATTTTTGTATTTACGTAGGCTATTTTTTTTCAACCTCCGATGGGCTATAAAGAAAAGACAGGTGAATATATGAAAAAGATTTTATTACCAAAAGTAAAGTACAATGCAGGTTATTTCTCCATATAATCGCCTTGACGAATGAGGCATTTGTCATATCTGTGAACAAGCTTTGCAATACCCTCTTCGTAAAATGTTCCCGCCAGTGATTGGAAGTGAGTTGTGACGGTTTCTTTGACCTCTACATCATTTTGGAAGCGCTGCCCCCCAAGCCACTGCTTCAGTTCAGGGAAAAGATGAAAGTCACTCGGTGCTAGGTCGGGACTATATGGCGGGTGTTCGAAAATGTCCCACTGAAATTGCTGAAGGAGCCGTTGGGTTACACGAGCGCTGTGAGGATGGGCATTGTCGTGGATCAGAACAATTCCAGAAGTCAACATGCCTCTTTGTTTTGAATAGCTCTCCGTAAGCGTTGCAAAGTTTTACAATATGAATCTGCGTTAATTGTTGTTCCAGGCTGCATAAACTCCACAAGCAACACTCTCTTTTGGTCCCAAAAAACAGTTGCCGTAACCTTACGGTTGTTGAAGGTTTGTTTGAATTTTGTGGGTCTCTTTGGAGAATTTGTGTGCATCCATTGTTGTGATTGTCGTTTTGTTTCAGGCGTGTCATATCGAACCCATGTCTCATCACCTGTCACAATGGATTTCAAAAAATCTTCTCCGTCAGTATTGTAACGGTCAAGAAACTCCAATGCTGCAGCCATTCGGCGAGCTTTGTGGTCGTCAGTCAACATCTGGGGGACCTAGCGAGCGCAAAACTTTTCAGTAACAATAGAGTACAGGGAAGATCTCGAAACTTCCGGAAATTTCATCAATAATTCACTTATGGTGAACCTTCGATTTTCCTTAACCGCTTGGTCAACTCATTGAACAATGTCGTCTAGCGACAGACTTGCATCCTTGACCCCCTTCATCATGCACATCAGTTCGGCCATCTTTAAACTTTCGACACTATTCACGAACAACACCATCACTCATAAAGCTGTCTCCATACACTCGACTCATTCTTCGATGAATTTCCGCAGCACTGTTCCCTTCTGCCTGCAAGAAACGAATCACAACTCGCAATTCACACTTGGCGGGAGAATCAATAGCGACAGCCATGTTTACGTGACTGCAACTCAACAGAAAATGGCGTGTTGAACTCGCCATTGACAGAGCGTCTGGAGGGGGAGATGTGCAGTCGCCTACTACGCACATCAACCACCTGCCGTATGCCTGGCCATTATGCTGTACGATCGGAGGTTGAAAAAAAAACAACCCTCGTAATTCATCTGTGAACAAACATTATATTGATCATAAGTAGGAAATTTTTACAAGGAGTTGTTACCATATTAAATTTTACATGTAAATTACGTTTTAGGTAGTGCTCTAAAATTGCTTATGCTATACTCTTTATTCTTCTAGAAATTGGAATTTACAATTAGTCCTACAAAAATTCTACCAAATACTGAAATGTCACCAGAGGACATAAAGAAGAACTTAAAAATTTTGCTTGAGAAAACTGAAGAGAGTGAAGAAATATTTGATTGGATAGATGTAAGAAATTTTTTGAAAATTGTTTAATTCTTTTTTTAAAAATTATTTGTATTAATGAAAACACCCTTTGTTAAATGTATATAAATTTAATTAAATACTTTAATTTTGTTAGGCAAATGTATCCCAGAATGCATTAACAGAACCTTCCTTTATTCGTGCCTTGGTCACTGCTGTACACGAAGATGCCATAACAGGTAAAGAATAATTTATACATTTTCTCACATTTATCATTAAGGGGGTGGTATGCTTCTGAAGGGAAAAGTAATAGTGTGGCATTCTACAGGTTTGTGGATTTGGAGTAATTGATGATAATACTTCATGAAGAATCAAAATGCAATTTACTCGTCAGTAAGCTCTGATACACAGGACAGTTCAAAAGACGTGTTTACACTCATGAAAAAAAAACTGCAACAAACACGCTGAAACAATGAGCAATACAGCCTTTAGACTATAATGGTGAAGACAGCTTCACAGAAAGCACTAAAGTACAGCTTCTGATTCAGTCAATCACACTTAAGGTACACTACTGCGTACATGCAGAGTATATATAGCTTTAACCAATTTTTGAGAATATTCCTGAGAAAACTGCTAAGAATGCTTTCTAGAACGTTCTTACTCCATCATTGCCAATTTTGTCTCCAAATAGGCGATTTTGCACAAAAGTTGGCAACCCTGCATTTTCTTCCAGTTTCTGGCAATCTTAACACCGCTTTGCGGGAAAGCTATCTTACCACAGCTGGGCGTTTCACAAGAATAGGGATATTTCTGAAAGGAAGCAAAAAACTACTCCATCATTCTAAGATTTATATATACAATTTTTATTTATTGCAGCTTAAATATCGTATTTTTGGCAAGTTGTTAGATTAATCATATGATTTATTCTTAGTTCATTGACATTGTTTAACAGTTGTATTATCTTAATTTTTCTGATTACTTAAAGGGTATATTTTCTGTGAATGCTAAATACAGGTTTGCATGTTCATTATTCTTGAATGATTAGTATTATAGATTAGTAATATGTTTACATACATCATGTACTGAATTTCACAGTGTAAAGATCATATGAACTTAAATTTCTGTTGGTCTGTGATTTGAATAGTGAGGAGATAATTCATTATATGTTCTGTAAGAGTCTTTTCTACCCTGAATTTTTGTATGAAATTATGATTATTATTTATATGACAAGTATGTTTATATTTCGTACTTGATTACAGGCATTACTAGCAAGTATTGTGTTGATCCCCCACTTTTGACCCTTAATCTTATACTCCTCTGATTTTCTAGTCCAAAAGTGTGTCCATACTCGACTTTCTGTGTTATATTTCTGTAACTTATCCAGAAAGTTTCATTATTTTGAAAGGTATTAAAAAAGGTTGCATGATAGTGTAATCAAAGCAGTCATATTTAAAATATATATTGGGGATGAGATTGTATGTTTTGGAGAATAGGTGCAGTCAGGTGTAGGTAGGGTTTTCAGCGCCCGTAAACAACTAAAGATTTTGCGCCCCTTTCCGTGTTCCGAGAGTGGAAAGCATTTCATTCTAAAATGTGTAGCATTAATTTGGTGTCTTCTGGATGCTGCGCCCGGAGACATATGTCCCCCCATGCCCCACTCTAGCTACACTACAGGCTGCAGTAGATTAACGATGCTTTCTTTGCATTGTAATAACTTTAGAGAGGCTTTGCTTAGTAATTGGAGGATGACACTTGAAGATAGGTGTAGTCGAATTTCCCCACAAAATTTTATTTCTTGATAATTAATCCTTAAGACAAACGTTCTTTTTCATTTCACATTGTCATTATGGATACATGATGCACATATTATTTCAAATTAATGGATTATAGCTGTCAGAGACTAAGCAGCAGTAAACGAAGTAGAAAAAGAGCTGTAACCAACAGCAAAGTGTTACATATACAGTAAATTACTTTTTTAATCTGATTTGCTGAGAGCTGTCATACTGCAGCTTCATTACATAAGAGACATGAAGCATTAATTTTCAGATGATGCAGTTTTAGATTTATGGCATGGTATTTTTAAGTCTGAAAGGGAATGAAGCCAAATTAAAATGAGTAATTGAAAGTTATCTATCTTTTAATTGTACACACATATATATACAAATACATTATAGAGGAATTATAACATCAAAAATGAAAAGTCCAGTGTTAAAGCTGCTGAGGTATTAAAGTTATTTAAGCAAATGTGAACTATTTCTTATAGATTAATTATTGTACATAAAATTCTGGCTCTTGACTATGACTAATATGACCTATTTCCATATCTGTTAAATAATTCTTTGACATCCACAAAGTGTGAGGAATTTTATTTACATTACTGTTTTGTATTCTTCATTCAGCATTTGTTTCCAGGGCCAAAACAATTATTTACGGTTTGTGTTTGCAGACATTTCTCAAATAACACAGGAACAATTTCTCGCTATACAATTTTGCCAGAGATATCTATAAAATTTTGCCGCTGACTGGAAACAACCAACTTAATTTCTGTCAAAATAGATAGACGTTTGCTTTATTTAAAGACAACAGGTTTAAAAAAAAGAAAAAGAAAGGCCTGTTTTGAAAGAACCTCTGTAAAAAGTAGAAAATCTCTTAAATTTTTTAATAAGTAAGAGTATTTGTCTACTATTTTGTATGAATTTATCTAGTATTTAGTGATTTGTTTTGAAATCATTGTTTTAGATTAAAAGAAAAAGATAACTTTTAACTAGATCAGTTTTTTATCTTTTGATATTCAGGGTTGATTTAAGCGTATTCATAATAAATAAATAATATTGATAATACATATAAAAAATTACCTAAAAACATAGGGATATGTTTTTGATTTTTTAAAGAAACTTTTATTTAATTAAAATATTATCAGCATCTTTAAACATTTCATTTATACATGCTGGAAATGCTTTTAATAGAATCCTAGATTCGAAAAAAGGAGAGAAATTCAACAATATCCAGTAAACAAATTTGTTAGAGGGCTATCATTTCTACTAATTCTTAAATCAGTCATTCAGTTTAGCATTTTAGGCACTTGCCCAATGTTTGAATTTTGGAAATTAAGCCCAAGGTTTTTCTTTTAAGCATCAATTTTCATATAATTCGATATTTTTTCACTAGTTCTGGAAAATAATAATTTATTTCTTTGTTGTATATATAAATAAGATTTTTAAAAAATCGGCAACTCAAAATTATAACTTAAATTAATAATGGACACTTTATTCCTCATTTTGATTTGAGTGTCTCCCCTATCTGTTTTGATGGTCTATAATAAATTTTTCTGTACTGTGGGTTTCCATATTGATCCATTTGTGTAATTCTGCATTATGGATAACTCTTATTCAGTCAAGATTAAAGAAATTTTTGTCTATAAAAATCATTACTACTAATATGCAGCCTTTTTTCTTGCTTTGCATTGTTTGCTTCACAAGGGCTTTTAACCGCTTAACTGCCGCGAAAAACATACAAGATTCAGTCTCCAGTGCCACCGTTTTTTACACAGGCGCATGCAGTTATGCGATCTATTAGGGGGGAAATAAGTGCAAGTTTTGCTGTCTAAAACCTATTTACTTTCCTAAAATAAAGAATAAAAGAAAAAATTAAAATAGAAAATTTAATGTTTAGAGTAAAAGTATAATAAAAGTTAGAGTAAAAGTGATATAAGTATAATAAAAATGACGTTTGCATAATAAAAAAGATCTCCAAAAATGGAGTTTCGATCAATTTACTTTTTAACCAGTAAAGTATAATGTCAAGTTTCAGTGTTATACCTTGTAAAATCAGTATACCTAAATGGAAAGCGTGGAGGCGGCATAGGCATATTTTTCATATCAAGTCACACCCTACGTTGATCATCTTTCGAAAAATAGTCACAATCCTCTTCATCCAACTTCATCATCATATTCTGAGGTGTCCGATCCTGAAGATGACGAAAAGTAATTATCTATTTCACTGACGTACATATTCGTGAAAAAGCACCTACTACAAACAGTAAACGAAAATGGAAGACACGCAATAAAAAATACGTTTTGCTCAAACATAAGCACCCAACAACTGGGCAATCATTACTTGCACCGTTTCAGAAGTATCCCCTTCTCCATGTCTTCCCCCTTCTCTGAAATAGTATCCTCCTTCGCATACTCATCAAGGTCATTGTGGTGTTGCATTCCAAAGAGCTTTGCGAATAATTTTACTGGTAGCAGTGCAAAGCAAATGATAGCATTTCGGAAGCGCGTATATATACGCCTGCGGCAGTTAAGGGCTTAAAAGATAATGCATGGTCTCAGAATTGGTTATCAAGGAATAAAATTACGCCACATTTGTCTTCAAGTGTCCTCTGTTTATCTGTACAATAATGAATTTCCTCAATCCATTGCAACAGTTCCTAAATCATTCTGGGTTAAAATTTGGTGCCTTCTCTTCCACGTATTCTAAAATATTACATATATATATATATTAAATAATTACATTAATATTACATAAAATATTACATTACATACTTACATAAAATATATTTGAAATAAAATTAATTCTGATACGCATCATTTTAAAGATTTTAAGGATCCAGTGGAGGAAATAACTTCCGATGTGGTATATATAGAAAAAAATTAGATTTCAAGCTGCTAAAAAGAGTAATAGATCACATAATTGTGAATCTGATTAACAATAATGGTAGTTTAAGAGCAAGGATGTTTGTAAAAGAACAGAAAGCATTTTTTGGGTGTGGGACATCTGAGAGAAAGTGTTTAAATCCATACATATATTCAGGAATGACCATGAGTGTCTGTTTAATGCCTGTAAGCATAACCTATTGTGTATTTTTGTGACAGTTATATTATTACAACGTGAACATTTTTAATAAATACCGAATTTCTATATAACCAAGTGCATAATTTATTTTCATTTTGATATTTTATATTGTGTTTTTCTGCTCAGGAACAGATCCAAAGTATGAACTCGATACTCCGAGACTGAAAAAGAGGATACCGCTTTTGACGCGATATATAGATCATAATGGAAATTTGGAACTTCAAGCTTTGTATGCCATCCAGGCCCTTATGAATCAGTTGAATCAACCAAAAGGTAATTGCAGGAAGAATTTTACTTTTTATTTGTTCATGTATTCTTTCTGCATTCTTTGGTCATAAATGTAACATATTGAAATACGCTTTGAAGTCAGATTATGTATCAATGTTACGCATAACATTTACTCATTCCAAAAAATAGCATTTCCATTTCAAAAGGTGACAAAATCTTTGTGGTTTAAAAATTAAAGTGATTTAAATTTTGCTTTAGTTATTTAAGCATAAAAGGTTTTCATAGTTTGGGTTTCGTTGGGTCTTTTTTTCTGAAATCTGAATGAAAAAAGGAAAACTCCCTCTTTTGGTTGTCGTGCAGTAAAAACTAAGTGGTGTATTGAGAAGCATACCATGATTACATAATTTGTCTGAAGCATGGTTACTATTGGTAGTACTTTTATACTAGATATACTCTGTATAAATTTTTAGTTCATTTACAGAGATTTATTACTTTCTCCATTTCAAGTAGTAGCAATGAAATTAACAGAAGAGTTAGGTATATAAATTTATATTTCATTTTAAATGCAGTAAAAGATTATATTGAATGTCCAAATAAATTTTAAATTTATCACAAAATCCTTTAATTAAGGTATTCTTTCTGTTCTTTACATTTATTCTACCATAAATAGTAATTATAAGTTTACTTTTTTGTTCTTGTTTTGAAGATGAAGGCAGTATTTATTGTATTATTAATGCAATTAATATAGCTCTCAAATTTCATCAGTTGGCAGTGATCCTGAAATTTATGAATTTGGTCATAAAATGTTTTTGAAAACTTAATGCTACAAACTGGCTGATATTGTTAACTTCTCAGATATATATACATTTGTACATTTACAACATAAGTGCAAGAGGAAAATTCGGAAAAGAAACATATACGTTATTCAGGTGAAATATTTATCCACCTATGTTAAGTTCATTACCACATTTCAAAATAAAAAAAATTTTTTTTTAATTGAAGTTGCTGCATTAGAAAATTTAGAAGCATGAAACATGCAATTCAGACTTTTTTTTTTTTTAAATTGTCACTTGCTTAAATTTTGTTGAATAATGACAGCTTTTGATTCAAGAGAAAAAATTTGCCAGTGACAGATTTGATTAATTCTGGCGCTGATTATCATGCTTCTAAATTAAAAAAAAAATGAAGATGCTACATTAAAAGGTTTTAGAAGAAGAGTTAATTTCAAAATTTGTGGTTTTTTAATGTTATTTTCAGCTTGCTAATAAGTAAATTAGAATCATTCTAGGTTGATTCCCATCGCCATAAATGCCATTCAGTGACATTTTTATATACTAAAGTCTTTAATTTATAATTTTCCTATGCTTGGTATGTTGAAAGAATTTTCACACAAGTAATTAATACGTTTTTCAAAGTCTAAAAATACATTATTAATAGTCTCATGAAGATTACTTAAAAAATCATCTGGTACCGTACAAAAAAATCGAACTGCAAAATTTTCATTTTTATTTTATGCAGATATTACACATTAGCTATGCAGCAGTACTGAAGCCTTCTAGCGATTTCTAAAATACAAATTCTATAAAATTCTGTGCCAAGATCTCAGTTTTGAAAAATACATACATGTACAGGATGGTCATGAAAAACTTCTCCAATATATGAACGAATCAAAGTGAAATTTGAGGTATTCCTATTTGAAGATTGTGATGGTTTAAAACAATAGAGCTCTCATGGTTTTGATTATGGTTACAACAAAAACATTTAAGAATTTTATAATGGCAACTACTCCGTCTTTCCTGAGCTAATTGATCAGCATATTGAGAAATTATAAATGCCGTTGGAACCATATACATATGGCAAAAATTGCCAGCATAAATATTTGCAAAGAGAGCATTGTAAAGGATTAGTGACAACACGAGAGGAGGAAGGCAAAAAAAGTTATACAGAATTATTCTCCCAATTTAGGCTGGAGGCACCAGATTTCCCACCACACTTCCACCTACCGGATTTACAACATATTTTGCTCGAATTTTTTTTGCAATTTTTATGTATTTTGGTTTAATATTTCTTTTGCCCCCCCCAAAGTGATTTCTGGCTTCTAAAAGCCACCTGACTTTTCACTTAGATTACTAGTAAAAGAATACCGAGGTCATCAGTGAGGCATGTTATTTTTCTGCTTTGTATGTGGAATCTGAAACATGTTTTAAAAACGTCACCAAGAAACTGTAAAGTTATTGGAAATAACTGTGCCAAATGCAACATGTGGCGAAGCACAATCGAAATTTCTTTATTATTTTATTATCAACATTTCTTTGCAACAATTTTGGAGTAACATAATTCTGCAAAATTGTTGTATACCAAGCACTTGATGTATAGCTTATTTTGATGCCTGTGGAAATGACTTCTTCGAAGAATTACAGGCCGAGAATGAATTTCCTTGCGATGCCGCATCTCATGGTCACTTAGATTTATGTGAAGGTGTTGGTGTCACATGAGAGTTTTTGTTAGCCCACTGAACACAGTTTTATGGAATTTGCATTCTCAGTTAAGGAGAAGTGAACCTCATTAACCACCCACAGCAGCCTGTTTCTATAGTCATAATATTTGTTATGAGGAGGAGTCATCATGCTGTTACATGCTGCAGTTTGCAGTATCTATATGCAATGGAACCAGTAGGAAACGTCTGAACAGAGTGCAAAAGCCTGAGCACTGTGTTTTGCAGGATGTACAGTAATTGTGTTATGCACTTCCACAACTTCAACAGGAATGCATGATGGTCCAGATTGCGGCATATCACATGTGCATCTAGTTTCTTCAAATTTTTTTACCTCACTTTAGATTATTATTTCACATATAAACTTGCATTGCCTTGGCAGCATTTTCCTCGTTCAGATGAAACAGCTGTATCAACTCACCCCATTGTTTCTGCATAAATGTCGTCTTGACATTGGCCATTTACAATAGTCTTCATTACAGACGTTTAGTGTCTGCAATTTTTGCCATGCCATGTATGGTTTTTCATTGCACTGATCATTTTGTGCTGGACAAAAGTGGATTTTGCCATTAAAAAATTTTGAATTTTTCCCATTGTAATTATAATTATGAGAGCTCTATTGTTTTAAAACATCACGATCTGGAGTGCGTACCTTCAAATAGCAGTATCTATAATTTCAGTTTGATTGGATGAGCGGGCAGGCCGCTAGGGAATCATATGTATCTTGTAAGTTATTTTATAAGGCCACCCTATTTATAGAGAGAGATTACTATTTACCCCAATAATTTGAATGGAAATGCTCATCACATGTCTTTAACGTCAGAAGTCGTTTTCTGAACTGCTGTTTTATTTTTAGTTAAAAATGAATTCAAACATTTTGCTCTTTATTTGTGTATGGCTCCCGATTATGATCACAACTATAATATTAAATATTGCAGGCAGTTCTTTCACATGGGAGTTTGGCTTTTTATGTTATATTTTTATGAGTGCAAAATTTTCCCAAATATTAGCGTAGTTATGGTAGGAAGAAGTAGAAAGTTCATAATTTTTTCAAAATTGATTTCTTTAAATTTTAAAATGCTGAAAACATTTTTGTCATTCAAAATATTGAATCCATCTGCAACCAACGGTTGCGGAAATAAACGCTGAGTGAGGTATGTCAAATTTGACTGTGTATATTACTGTAGTGAATATTTTTGTTTGTGAATCGTAAGTTCAACCCAAAGCAAAAGTCCTCCAAGAAAGAATTGGACAGATATCCCTAACATGATTTACGATAGTTAACCTAATCATTCTCAATTTAAAAAAAGCATTTTTCTATGTATTTTGTTATTAAAGTATCCACTGTTGCTATCTTCAAGAGAGCAGTGCCTGGAGGTGATCTGGAAGTTAAAAAATTATATTTTAAAATTATTAAATAGTTAGAAATTTTATATATTTGATTTTATTTCTCAAGCTGTAATATGTGATTTTTATTTTTCAGGAATTCTTAGACAAATTTTTGACATCTTATATGATGATGATGTGATTACGGAAGAGACTTTTAAACTTTGGGAACAGAGTAGTGATCCAAATGAATTGGAAGGCAAAGGTGTTGCTGTACAATCTGTAAAATCATTTTTTACATGGCTAAGGGAAGCTGAATCTGGAGAATCTGTAGACGATGAATGACGATTGTGTAACATAAAATTTTACTTAGTTGGACTTAAAAGACTACTTTCAATTGGTGTATATGGATACATCAAGTTAACTTTCGGATGTTTCAGAAGTCATGATTATGTGATGCAAGGATTTGTTGGACATCAATCTGGATTTCCATTAAAAATGATATATTGTTTGTGCAATTATATATAGTTTGTTTTTTAAAATAATTTTTAAATTGAAAAAGTATAGTGTATAAAAAATTACCTAAAGTATTGTATGATAAGGCACTTTGTGTTCAGTCACTGTACTCAAGTTTGTTTTGTCAAGATATAAAAAGTTTGGCTAAAAGTTACATAAGAAAAAAAGACAAAAAAAAAACACCCACTTGTATAATGATTTGCAGAAAGTGTTTTGAATATTTTTCTGCTAAGATATGGGTTGATTAGAGGATTGTAAATTGAATTCTTAAAAATGTGCCTCATCAATCCCAATGCTAAAGCATTGGATTATTTCCAGTGCATTTTTTGGTGAAAATTAGATTTTTTGTACATACTGGGCATATTTCGCAAAATTAGGTCTTTTCCCCATTGCTGAATCTGTAAGTAACATATATATATTGTATTAAAGTTGTGCCTTCTTAAAATTTTCGTTTTCCCTTGATTTCATGTATTTCATGAAGATTTAAGTCTTTGATGAAATTTTAATATATTTAACATTAATGTCGCCATATCCTATTCTTTCTGAAACTTCTTTTCAATCCTTTATGACGGCAAGTCTATTTTGATACTCTGTTGAAAGCGAGAAGCATCTATGATGCTGTTCCTAAATGTGAAAAGTCATGTAATTCTGAAATTCTTGTATAATTGTATACTTAATCCTCTGTACTGTGAATGGGAAGGAAAAATGTAAATAGCTAAATTTAGGTAATTTTTCTGTTCCCTGTTTATATTTTTGCTTCTCTTTCCAGTTGTGATATTAAGTTGTAAAAAGAAAAAAGGAAAAAAAAAAAAAAACTGTAAATTGCACTGGCTGGAGTTGAAATGTAAAATGCAGTGTATTCCTTTTTTAGACTATGAAGGTGTGTCAAATTTGATTACTGTTCATATGGCTCACTGCAAACATATTTATTGTGTAAAAAAAAAAAAACTAGGAAATGCATAAATTTATTTTGTTCTGTAGAAAGCCAGGTTATTTTATATCTGGTTTCTTTTCCATTAAATAATGCTGTATTAGAAAGAATATCAACAGCAAATTATAATATATACATATATATATATATATAATGTTTTATACATCATTACTGGTAATGAGGTTTTTGTATCAACAAGAATAATGATGAGTGTGTTATAAAACTTAAGATTTTTCAAATGTTTAGAATTTTTTCCTCAAATTCTCACAAAACATGACATACTTGCTTCAATTTTTAAATCGAAGCAGTTTCTCTTTGCAATCAAGATACATAATTCTGTTTTTGGATAGTCAGGAAATGTTCAAATTCCTGGGAACCAAAACAAATACATATTGAAGAATAGAAAAACTATCTCTCTTCGCTTCTTATTAAACTCAAATAGCAAAAGACTAATACATACTCAGTGCCAGAGTATCCTACTTGTATCCATCTAAGCTTTTTCTAGTTCATCCATTTAAAATAATGTGGTTCGTGGCATTATGGGTTTTACTGGAATTTTCCTATATCCTGGTCAGCGTACTTTTGAGACACTGTTTTCGGAGTTTTTTTGTCCACTTTAGAGAGTCGAACATTCCGTATCTTAAGGTTAACAAAAACAGTACATCTTAAGTAGAAACATTATGAAATAGGTAAGGCCTTCTTGAAGGCTGATTCATAAGAAGTCTCTTAAGGTTTCCACATTCAAAATCTTTGCTTTGCACATTATGTTCACAGAGAGTTATTAAAAAAAACTTCATGAAATACTACTTAATGTTACTGTAATGTTAAATGAAAAGGAGATAATAATTATCGGCTGAGATAAAAAGCAATGGAAGCATTGGTCGTGTTTGTAAACATCAAATGGGAGATCGACTAAATGAACAAATGATAATCTTTCTGCTTGCGAGAAATGCAAGTTCTGAAATTTGAATAAATCACTGGTAGAAGCAATTTAAAAATTGTTTTTGTATGCGGAGCTTGTAACATAACAGTGTCAAGCAAAAAAGATGTAAGCTTGAAGAAAAGATTTTAATGTGCTTGTTAATTGCAGCCAGAAAAAATCTATATTTAAGCAGAATTTTCCAGACCACATTTTGTAATTTACTGAAGGAATAAGAATTAATGCAGAACAATAAAAAATGCAAATGTTTCAAGAAGTGTGAAAAAGAGAGCAAACCAAGAGACATTGCTTTTTTAGAATGGTGCCAAGCAATAAAACTAAAATGTGTTTCAGTTTCAAGGTTTTTTGATTAATTAGCTAATTGCTAGGAGAGAGTGTTTATATCAACTAACAGATGGCTCATTAGTTAGACAAGAAAAATCCAACATTTTTTTTTTTTAAATCTAACTGCATGATGAAAAGAAAGAAGCAGATTATCGTGCAGCTGATAACTGTAAAAGATATTTTACTTGGACTGTAAATTAATAAAAGTTGAATGAAATTTGTAATACAATTGAAACTGGATTGCATTGCAGAACATAAAGTTATACTTAAAAATGAAACAGGAGTTGGTTTAAGAAATTGAAGGAGTATGTTATTAATGTGCGATATGAATCCCAAAGTAAAAAAAGACCACTAGTTATTGACAAAAGCAGAAAAACTCCCATATTTGGAAAGAGTCTAGAATATACTTCACACTTACCGTGGCAGCAAATAATATATTTGCCCTCTCTTTTTTTCTTTTCTATATTCTCTTGTCTCTCCCCCTCCCTTTTAAATGGGACAGCAAGCAGAAAAGTCATCTTTACTAGTTTGATAAATATGCAGCACTCGTACACTGATCTCTTTCTAAAAAACATTTGTGTCCCTCCCTGTAGAAACAGCTTGCACCATTCAACCTTTAATTTTAGGATACTATAAAAGTATTTGATTGTCATTACAGAAAAAATGTTTGAATGAAAAGAACTAAATTTTGTGAAAATGTAAGCATGTAAAAGGAGATAAGTCAATATCTTTTTACTAGAGGCCATGTCTAATATAGTCAATGTGGCCTTTATGTAGAAGAAGCCTTATGGGAATTGTAAACTATAGCTTATTTTCAGACAGTGGGGAAAGTTATGAAGAATAATTTTTTGGATATATTCTGATTCGCAACAATAGTGACAACTTGACTGGAAACAAAAGCAGTAAAAGAAACCGAAAGTGATGTCATGACGTCATTAATAAAATTACTGCAGATTCTATGAAAAACTCTTGAACTGAAATGTGTTGATCAAAAGACCAGCAGTTTTGCAAAATTAAGAATACAATTGAGAAATTTTTGTTGAACAAAATGAAACAAACAGATAGAATATTTGTTTCAAAGAGATAAAGGTTTCATCCAAAATGTAATAAAAATATTTTCATAAAAAGTTTAAAATTGCATGAATAAGTTTCAATTATTATTTTACGATTTATTGTTAAAATAGCTGTTGTAGTTACCATATTCTAAATTCCTTTACAGTGGTGCCGTGGTTAACGATAGTAGTTATTCTAAGATTAGTCATTTTCCAAGTTACGATTTCCTGCAAGTATAATTAACTGTAATCGATTAATTCCTTCTAGCGCCTCTGTACACCACGGAGCATTGCCATTTGATTGAATGATTAAATTAATTCAGTTGATTACCTTGTCTAACAATTGGTTTTGGATGTATTCTGTGAATGTAGTCGAAACTTGGTTTATATCTTCTTGAAATCATGTAATACATTGTTTCAAATAACACTTCCACATTAAGTAACCTGTTGAATATAAGAATCATTTAAATCACAGCAGCCACTGAGGCAAAATGAAATAAATACGTAATCAATTAAAAAATACCATTTAATAAAAATTGTGTCTAGTGAAATTATAAATGGCTAAAGTGAATATTTTACAAAATACAAATGCGATTTATCTCTAAAACTTTAAGCAGTGTATGCTTATTTTTGTCTATTTTTATCATGTTTTATTGAAATTGATTCATGATGCCTCCTAAGCCAAAGCCTTCAATAATACCGGAAACACTTTTTGCTTACAGCATCTCATTAACGAAGGTGCTATTAAATGCATATTTTCACAATTACAAATTCAGCCATAGCTGGCATTCTGCCAAACAAAATTGCTCCAGGTGTGGTGATGACGATGATATAGGCGAGGGGTCACATGAAGGTTCTGTGTTTGCCAGAAAAAGGAAATTTGCCATGAAAGAAGGAAAGATTCTTATGGTCTTCATGTCTTAGATTGATGCTCAAAGGAATAAAAGATAGAATACTCAAAGGAGTAATAGAAGATTAATCTTTGTTCTCACCCTGGATATTTGGGGGAAAAAAAGAAGTTTTTCAAAACTTATGAATTTTATGTGAGCAGTATATATATATTTTATCACTTTTAAAAAATCACAGAACTCTTGTTCATTAGCATTGGTAATTTTTTGGTAGCAATAATTGCTTTTTGCTATTGCAGTGTTAAATAAAAGAATTATACAGTAATAATGAAAAATTTTATAAAATTGAATTTCGAGAAGTCAATTTTTGCCATTACGTAAGTAAGTGCATAACGTTAAATGCATTGTAATTAAAAATTCCAAGTGATCTGCATAATCAGAATATCAGCTTTATATAGTTAAAAGAGCAATTGTCTGCCTTCTTAAAACTGTACTTATTGAATGGTGTGCAGAATAAATTCGGAGAAAGTAAGAATGGAAAAATCCCTTCACTTTATGATTCCATATCCATTCTCCCTGAATTGCAAGTAAATAAATCTGAATTGCAAATGCATGTATATGCCCACGATGGTGAAAATCTACTATTTGGAGAAGTAGGTTGCATTTATTTCCTTGAATTTTTATCCATATGTGTGTTTTCATACTTGTAAAATCCATTTTTTATACGGCCCCTAAAGAGTCGATATTTCATTTTAGTTTAATGAAATAAACTTCAAGATTCTGTACTGGGAGATATGTGCCAAATTTGTGGATAATGGTAATTGCAGAATTTTTATCATCAGCTGCTAAGTTGTTAACGAAAGCTGTGTTATCCAATGTGTAACATTTAATTGCTAAAATAAGCAAGTCTTCAAAAGTGCTTACTTTGAGCATTGAATAAATGAGGAAAAACAAGCTTTTATTTAAACCCCCCCCCCCAAAAAATCAATACCTGAAAGAGTAAAAGTAATTTACTGTATAGTTTCATGGAAACAAAAAATTAAATAATTCTGTGCAAACTTCATCAACAGTTTTATATTACGGATAATAAAAATGTCAGGTGCCCTGGATAAATTTATAAAGATAGTGCCTTATGCTTTTGATAATGCAACTGTATTAATAGATTTTGTTATTTGTGTGCCTAGCCTCTAATCTTGACATAAAGTTGTATGTGAATTTTGTAAAAAGAATTATTTAATTTAGGGGTAGGCAAAAAAAGTTGATACACAGACCAAATGTGTCACTACTTATTACCGAATCCAGCCTAATGCAAACTACTTGAAACAGCAGCATGTTTATTGTTACAGTGTAGGTGCACAAGACTACTAGCGATCAACTTGAGCTGAGAACACTAAATATGTTACAAAGTATTTGAATCTGCCGAAGAACATTACCCTATCATTTCTAGCAGCTTTAATATAGAAATTAATGATATTTGAATACCGAGATAAAAAGACTGAGCAGAAAAGGAAGCTTAGGAAAAGAACATTTCATGTCTGTATTTTTATCAGAAATTGAAACAGTATACGTGTCATTTGTAGGAACAGTTCTCTTTTTGAGATATATGTATTTTAATAAAAATTCCACTGGAAAAAGGGAGAGATGTTTCACTCCCTGTTGCATTGTGGAAATAACAGGAATTATCTCGCTACAATAAATCATCTCGGCTCTTCCCACCGACCTGCCGCCTGTTTGTATTACGGCCAGCCCTTATTCAATCTCTTGGCATGAAATATGATAAAGTATTTTCTTTTTTTAATTCATTACTTTTTAAAGTTTTAAATAAAAGCACCATTTTATCTTAATGACACATTGTCAATTAAAGTATTAGGTTGTTTTACTTCCAACTGTTGTTACATCAAATTGTTGAAAAAACCGTGAACTGCAAAAAATTAAATCGTTACAAGCTTTATTTAAAAGATTTGTTTTCTCGCTTTATCCTATGGTGCAAATAGTAAAATTCTGGGATTTTTAGTATCTTCGTTAAATGAAAATACCTATGAAAAATCGTTTAAAAAAACTCTGTAGATAAGTCTTGAAAATCACATATCCCCACATTATACAAGGTTGTTCAATAAGTTCGCGGAACGGAAATGAAGAAACCAATTTTTATTTGTAAAAATGACTTTATTTTTCAACGAAGTTTCCCTCAACTTCAATACACTTATTCCAACGGTCTTCTAATTTATGGATCCCTTGACTGTAGTGATTTTTCCGCAGCTCTGCAAAATATCCCTCCACGGCAGCTATTAACTCTTCGTTTGAAGAAAATCGTTTTCACGGAGATATTGTTTGAGGTGTGGTAAGAGCCAGAAGTCGGAGGGAGCTAAATCTGGAGAAAAGGCTGGATGTTGCAACAATTCGTACTTCAATTCAGTTATTTTAGCAATGGTTTTTTGAGCTGTGTGCGCAGGTGCGTTATCTTGGCGGAAAATGATTTTCTTCTTCTGTAATCCGGGTCTTCTTTCACGAATTTTTTCGTCTAATTGATTCAAAAGGTTACAATATTAATCCGAATTAATTGTTTTGCCAGTTTGAAGGTAATCTATAAACAAAATTCCTTTCGCATCCCAAAAAACTTCTTGGCTGATTTTTGCACACGAACTCGTTTCGGCGCCGAAGAGCCGGGTTCACACCACTCCTTTGCCTCCTGTTTTGATTCAGGATCATGATGGTAGACCCAAGTCTCATCCATTGTGATAAAAGTCGCTTTTATTCTTCTTAAAACGCTCCAAAGTCGCATCCGAATGTGTTTTTGCTGCATCGTTAGAGAATGCGGCACCCATTTTGCATAGAGTTTTTTGAAACCCAAATTAACACTCAAAATATTGCTCACTGTGCCCAATGAAATGCCTAAAGCCTCTGTTAAATCTCTTTCAGTCAATCGACGGTCTTCCAATACCATATCTTGTATTTTTGCGATGATTTCCGGTGTTGATGCAGTTTTTGGACATCCCTCTGAAGGATCGTCTTCAAGGCTGGTATGACCACTTTTGAATAAACTAGCCCACTTGCAAACCATTGTTTTTGAAGAAGCAGATTCACCCAACACATTCACCATTTCGGTATGAATTTCCATTGCCTTTAAACCTTTCTTTACAAAGAATTTGATAACTGCACGTTGCTCAATTTTATCCATGCTTGAAAAAAGGCACAACACGTTAGATATAAAGGGCTGTTAAACAATGAATAAATTAACAGATCGAAATGAAACTTTTGACGTGTTCCTAAGAAAGAACAAATATGAAAATGGCGTCGCAGTTTTAGGTCTAATATTGACGAATAGATGGCGCTCCGCGAACTTATTGAACAACCTTGTATATTTTAATCCCATACAAGAGTATAATATCTGTCACCAAAAAAAGAAAAACTTAAAATGAAGTACTGAGAAAAATGTATGGAAGGGAAAAAATTAAAGACGGCATGGCATGATTTTATGAAAATTAATTTAAATGCTATTCAATGATTCAACTCTGTTGTTTTGAAAGTAAATAAGACGATTAATAAACGGGAGAAAAAATAATACGGAAGGAATGGGAATCAAGTGACGTACTGACATCGGAATCTTGAAAGTATGTTTCCAAGTGATAGGATGGCCGGAAGAATATTGTTTCCCCCTTTCTGCTTCAGACTGCAACATATATTTTAAATAAATGCAGAAAAATCTCCCAATTAATATATATATATATATATATAATTCTTGTTTTAAAAGAAAGCGAAGAGTTTGTTTTAAAATCTATGGAAATTGCAAAATTTTATCCCTGATGCATTTTTAGATGTTGAAAATAACGAGCGATTTTCTAAAATTCAGAAATTAGGTTACAAATTTGATTTAAAACATAGTTTTTGCGTTATCGGATGATGCAAACAGTAAAATTGTATTTTTAGTTTGTTAAAATATTTATTGTTCTTGAATATATGTGTATTTTGCATCAGGGTTGCCACGCTACTGGGAAAAGACAGGGAATTCGAAAATTGACCAAAAATTTCAGGGAATTTAAGCATTTTAGTCAAAATAGGGGAATTTCACATGGACAGTCCCAAAAAAGCGATTTTCACGCCGTTGGAAGCGATCACCTTTCTTGGCGAATTGTGATATCGCTCCCGGACGCATATAAGCATTCTATACCGCGCCACGCGCATAGGAAAAAAATCCATTCTTGTGATTGTACATACTTTCCGATGATATCATTTTCTCGTGTCGTAATGCCGTTTAGGCGGGATTCTTTCCGTTTTGTTTTCGTTGAATGACGCGAATGAGAGACACGGAAGCATAAAAATTATCGTTTGTTTCCTTTGAAACGCAAAAAAATTTAGCCGCCGTGTTCTGCAGATGGCTTCCTGTTTCATGCAATAATAAAATTATAATATCTTTCGAAGATGCTGTTACTATCAGAAGCAATCTTAAACGGTTATATTATATAAATAGTTGAGTTCGTGAATTTAGTGCAAAAACCAAAACACAACGATCTCGATCCAACTGATTCCAAGGCATTGTGTCTTATTACGTATGTTATTATTATTGCAATTTTGTTGCATTCTGTTCCTTTCACATTGCAGAAAATATTTCCTTTCCAAATGTTAAGTCATTTCCATGTTAATGTCCATATCATTTCTAATATTCTGTTGCCTTAAATGAAAGAAAAAAGTGCATTCAGTATTGTCGCTGAATTTAATACACATGTATGAGAAAAGAAACTTCCTTCTCTCGCAAATACTATTTTTATGCAAAGGTACAAAAGATGTCGCACATTAAAAAATAGGTAATATTCATAAAGTAATATTATTCCATTTAAAATACGTATCCCTATTTCTCTGTTCCAAATCTATATTAGTCTAACTTCAAAAATAAATTCCACTTTTTCAGACTGATTACAAATATTATGAATTTACTGTGTACTATGTTGGCTCCCAACGTGGTTTTTGAAAACTGATTTGTTTCTTGCTTTCGGAGATAAGAAGAAAGAACACTTTTTCTCTAGCGGAATAAAAAAAAATCATGTTAAATTTACCACACTGCAGAACTTTTGTAAAAAGTTTAATCTCATATCAAGAAAAGTACAACACACATAATAATCTTTTCGGTACTGCTATTAAAATGTAAACAAACGATATGGAAGCCAAGCAAAGTCAAGGCTTTCCTAAGCGTAGAAGAAATGATGTCATTAGAGGCCGTATCCAATCACGTGGAGGAATTTTTCCCTATGTACGTGGGGCGGTACAGAATGCTTATATGCGCTCCGGACTGCTGGCATAGAGCCAATTTCGCAGTGCCATATTGTCTTTTAGGAAGGGAAAGCAGGTTTTCAATAACCTCGAGAATCCAGAGAATCGCATGTGCAGTGCACGTTGAACAAAGGTAAATCCCCCCCATTCTCGTATTAAGAAAAAATGTTTAAACTTTTTCTTCTTTCTTATTTGTCATTCCGCAGTAAAATAATATATATATATATAATAATCAGTCATTTAGGCTAACCATTAAGGAGTCTTCGATTTCTTTTTCTGCAGCAGTTAAAGCTTCATAAACTTTGAGCAAGAGATCCAGTTCTCGGTCTTCTTTGATTGAGATGCTTCCATTATTCTAATAATATAATAGATCTATATTCGCCAAAATACCATCGATTTTTGTTATTCAATTTTTAATCCTTAAGTAATTAACTTTATTTTAATGTTATTCGTATCATTTAGTGTATCCTCTTCCTTGTAAATTAATTTATTATCAGTTAATAATACTTTCAAATTTCAATCAATTTTCTCTGGCATACTTGTGAAACTTAATTCTAGCAGTATGATGACATACCATTGCGAAATTTAATGCACATATTTTTTACTTATGTATGCTGCTAAAAAATATAAGAATTTATTTTAAAATACCATTAAACAGATTTCTTTCTTCCTTTAGATACAGAAAAGACATTTTTTAATCCTAATTATGCATATACTACTTATTCTCAATCCCCAGTGAAGAAAACAACTCCTTTTATAGTTAGTTATAAAAGTAATGCTTTGGGGGTATATATATATATAAATAATTAAATAAAGTCATATGTA
>KK112251.1:2971-18548 GCA_000611955.2 Stegodyphus mimosarum | reverse complement strand
AATTAAATAAAGTCATATGTGATTGAAATATTTTTGTGTTTACATAATTACCATAATTAATTTACCCTTAGCACAGCCAACGTGCACTATGTAGACAGCCTGGAATTTTCTTGAAACACACCTGGAAAAGTCAGGGAATTCCCATTCTCCTGTTTGAGTGTAACGCTGCTGCATGTGGCATAATTTATTAAAGCATAATAAATATTGCGCTCCCTTTCTTTACACGGGAAACAGTGTTGCTCATGACTTCAGTCACGATTTTCCTCCGCACGGAGTTTGATTAAATTTTCGAATTTGGCAACATAAAATAATGTTGCGTTATACGGGTTCGTGGATTTGAGAGTATCCGATGAAGACACGATGCAGAACAATAAAAAGCACAATTTATTTACAGGAATCACTATTTACAGCACAGTTCCAAAATTACCTTTAAAAGCGTCGAAAATCTACAATAAATACGCTGAAACCATCAGCAACACAGCTTCAGGCTGTAACTGTAAAGGTAGCTTCCCGGCAACACTAAACTTATAATAAACACCATGGAACAATCACCAATACACTGTCAAGCTATACTGTAAAGGTAGCTTCACGGCAAAGCACTATCTCGATGGCTTTCCGTTCACAAAACTCTCGCGTAGCTTAGCACTCACAGTAAGCAGCTATTCTCATAATGCAGCGATTCTCACAATTAATCACACTACTTAATCACACTCTCCGGCTCTCAGAAACGCAAGGGTTTATATAGCTTTTCCTTAAGTTCCACAGGTTTCGAGAAATATCTCGACAGGAAGTTATTCTAGAAGCTTCCCGATTGGACCATGGGATATCGCCAGTTTGGTCGCCGAATGGGCGATAAAGTCGCCAGTCTGGCAAACCTACCATACACTATTTTATGGCAACCCTAGTACTATGCCGGAAAGCTTACATACAGGCGCAACCGCCGAATTTTTCGCAACAATAAGAAAAATATTTGTTTAAGAACCGTTGCATTTATAATAAAGACTGCACGGTCTATCTTCGTATAGGAGGGGAACCGTGGTAAGGAAAGGTAGTCTGTCGGCGTCGCTCTTTTGCACCTGCGTTTTCTACCGACACCTTGGATGACGTTCTTTTCCGCCTCGACGTAAAGTTCGTCTGCGTTTTCGCCCGCTACTTATTTTTTCCCGCCATTAATTGCTTATCACTGATTCGTCGGATTTTGATCCTTCGGGTTTTTATTGGCTGGTTTTTTGCGTCACATACTTACCCTCTAGCTTCTGCTGTGAGCGTAGGAGTCAAGGGCCTTGAGAGGTTCCGCCGGCTCATCCATCCAGTGGGTCTGGTTCCGGGGCGCCAGATTCCATTCAGAAGGTTTTTGGATTTGCTCAGGCTCCTTTTGTTAAGTTTGCCTATGGATTATGGATTCACTGCTTAAAGTATTTTCGGCTACCGTTGAGGAGCTAAAAGTCAAGAAGAATAATGGAAGCATCTCAATCAAAGAAGACCGAGAACTGGATCTCTTGCTCAAAGTTTATGAAGCTTTAACTGCTGCAGAAAAAGAAATCGAAGACTCCTTAGAACATTCCCAAGAAGAGGCTCTTGCCGTTTCCACTGTTAGTGAATGGAAAATCGTCAAGCGCAAACGACATAAAGGCTCACCTGGTAAAACAAATGATGATAATCTTCATGAAATTCCACTGGATCCAGAAACCGATAGTTCTGGAAATGATGATGAAATGAAACCAAAAGGTGACAGAACAGTCGGTAAAAGGAAGAAAGGACATTCCCATTTCATTAAAGCTCTACAAAATAAATCATCTGTTATTCCTGCTACTCAAATACAAGAATCTATGGATACTAATTCTCTTGATCCTACACACTCTTCAAATAATGAAGAACAACAGGAAGAGTCAAATAAAAAAGGAAAAACACCATCAGCTATTAAAATTAACAATAAAAAATTTAAATGGACTGAATTAAAAGCATTATTTGCTGAACGCAAGCTGTCTGATAAGTCGGACTATACAGGCTATATTCAAAAGGAAGGATTTAAAATCAAAGTAAACAATGTTGACATTCACAGGGCCATGACTAGAATTCTTAATTAAAATTAAATTAAATATTACTCTTTTCCTCTACCAGATGAGAAAAATTACAAAGGGGTTTTTAGACATCTTACACTGGACACTGATCCCGAAGAAATTAAACAAGAACTTATCAGTAAAAATTACCAGGTCATTAGCGTCGCTCTCTAGAAAATTCAAAGGGGAAGTAAAAGAAATATCCATTATTTCTTATTACTTTGGCCAAATCTGAAAAATCCAAGGAAATTTCAAGAGAATAAAAAATTTTAGGCTTACATTTCAAGGTTGAACCTTACAAAAGACGCACTGGCCCTATCCAGTGCTTCCGCTGTCAAGGATTTCATCATTCACAAGCAGCCTGTCTTAACGATTACAGATGCGTTAAATGCGGCGGTAATCATGATTCCAGAACCTGCAAAAAGGACGAAGATGCTCCCGCAAAGTGCGCAAATTGCGGATTGGATCATAGAGTCTCATTTAAAGGATATGAGAAATTCTCCAAGCAAGACAAAAAAGAACAGGTAAAGACATATGCAGATCGTTTTATTATTAACAAATCTTTTGCAGAAGCTATATTAAAACCAATAGCGGCTCTTCACCCAATCTCATCGCTGAAGCAAAAAAGATTTTTGAAGACCTCAACACCTTGGTTACTTTTCTTAAAAGCTCAGACATCCAACGTTTAGCACAAAATATCCAACAAAACGCTGCAACTAATGAACCAGATGATACTACCACAGCAAATTCAATAAGTCTTATCCTCTTAAACTTTGTTATTGGAATGCTGGTGGCATTACAAATAGGAATGATGAACTTTCGAAATTTCTTATAGAATATAATATCGATATAGGAATGATATCGGAAACTCGTATCATTCCTGTTGATAGATTATATATATCCAATTATCGCACTTATATCACCAACGTCGTGGAGGAGCAGCTATCTTCGTTATAAACGCTCTTCAATCTTGTTTGGTCTTTTCCAACTCTGCTCATGGTTGTGAAAGTGTGACTGTCGCCGTTGTACTTCCGAACTTAGGTATAATTCATTTTACAGCTATTTACAACCCACCAAGAAACAGAATTTCTGAAAATATGCTCTAACAGTTGCTTTCTGAAGATCATCAAGTTATTCTTGCAGGAGACATAAATGCGAAGCACCTCGAATGGGGATGTAGACGCACAAATACCAATGGACGCATTTTGCACAACTTTATCTGCAACTATCCAATTGCATTACATTATAAGCCCACCAGCGGCCGAGCGATAAAGACGCTGAACACTGGTAGTTCGGTCCGAGGTTCGAATCCCGCGAACGGGCTGACTGCATGGGCGTTTTCGTGGTTTTCCCCATGTGTAACGTGTATACGAGCTAGTTTCCCTTAGAAAGTCCTCCACGAAGGCATCCCTCCCTTTAGGCAGATAGCCCTCGTGTGCTTTGCCAAAATTGAATAACCTAACCAATTGCATTACATGTTGGGGTATTTAAGCTAAATAATGAAGAGTTTCCCTCACTGCCAGGAGCAGCTGATACTGGAACCTAACCGAAAACTCCTATCTGGAAAAATCAGCAGATCAACCACAAGAAGGGTTCTTCGAGTGGATCAAAAAGCAACTAAGTAAAGCTAAAGAATTTTTCCTAAAATTTAATCGTCAAAATCCATGATGAGTAAAACTGAAGTAGGCATGTAAGCCTTTGCGTATTTTATATCTCTTAATTATGAATTTTAACCACCCTACGAATAATCTCACTTTAAACGCGGCTATCAGCAGCTGTTTACGTATATGCTATTTTAATGCTAACAGCATACTTAAATAAAAATTTGAAATCAATGACTTTTTAGTAAAGTATAATATCGACCTGATGCTAGTCAATGAAACTCATCTGCGTCCATGTCACAAATTAAAAATTCACGGCTACCAAGTGATTAAAACTGACAGCCTAAATTGCAGAATCGGAGGAACCGCAATCTTGATTAGAAACAAAATCAAGTTTACAGCATATCAATTTTCCAACGTCTCGAGGATTGAGGACACCGCTATCATCACGTCCAGTGAGACCAATGAGAAATTTCTATTTATTGCAGTCTGCAATCTGCCGGGCGACATAAATCTTCAAGATCTTCATATTTTAAACTACACAGATTACACCACAGTTATTGCCGGTGATCTTAATGTAAAAACCAGTGCTTGGCCAAGAGTAAATAACAGAAGTGATAGACAACTACTAAATTTTGTCAACCCAAATCAAATCAGATTAATAGCTCCGACTCGTTTACTTCTTTATCAATGTGGCAATGGTGATATACTAGATATAGTATTACTTAAAAATCTCACTCAAACTTCTTATTTAGAAGTTATAGAGGAATTGTCATCTGACCATTTCCCGGTCACTTTTGACTTTTAAGGATTTTACCTTTCTCCCTCAAAAATTCAAGAAAAAGTAAATTGGAGCAAGTATACAAATCTTCTTCAGAATATTCCCTGCAATCCTGCACTCAGGCACTGCGGAGACTTTGAAAATGCAATTTACAGCTTTACACTACGTATTAAACATGCTATCAAAGCTTCATCCTATGTAGAAAGAAAACCCAAGACCGCCCGACTTCCGGACTCTATCTTAGATACTATTAAAAGAAGAAATAGGCTACGTAAATTCTGGACTCTCTCTCAAGACCCTGTTACTAAGCGTGAAATAAACTACTTCACCTGCAAAATTTCAAATGATATTCGTAATTACCGTTCGGACGGCTGGGAACAAATTATTGACAATATAGAAGCAGATCCAGATACTTTATGGAAAATTGCAAACTCTATGCGGAAGGAGTGTACAAAAAAAATCTCACCGAACAATCACATGGGTACTACATTTCACTCGGAAGCTGACATAGCTAATGTTCTAGGTAATGAGCTAGAAATTACCTTTCAACCTAACCCACCTTCTGATTTAGGGCACGAAGAAAAAATTAACTCAACTGTTTTGCATCTGGATGACAGAGAAAATACGAATTTTATATCAAGTGTTTCACCGGGAAAAATTCAGCAAATTGTCAAACATTTAAAAGTCAAAAAAGCTAAACGTTATAATGGAATTAGTAATCAGGCAATTAAAGCGCTTCCTACAAGATATTTTGTACTCCTGGTTAATATGTATAATGCTTGCTATTTCCCCTCTCAGTGGAAGTATTCGAGATTCGAGTGTCATCAAGTTACTTAAACCAGGGGAAAATCCGACCTTACCATCTGGTTATCGTCCCATAAGCCTTCTACCTACAGTTGGAAAACTTTTTAAAAGAGCTATCAACCGAAAACCTGAATGATCACATGGAGAGATTGAAGTTGATTGACACGTCTCAATTTGGCTCATCAAATTCTGAACCTGATTGAATATATTTCTAATGCATTTTTTCAGAGAGCCGGAGTTGCCGCTTGCTTTCTCGATTTCGAGAAGGCATTCGACAAGGTATTGCATAATGGATTATTGTACAAATTAACTAACGTCTTGCTGCCTGTTAGCTTTATTAAGCTCATCAAGTCTTATTTAAAACGACTTACTTTTCAAGTACGAGTGGGTGATGCACTTTCACAGAAGAAGCTGATACAGGGTGGCATCCCTCAACGGTCAATTTTAGGACCAAAGCATTTTGTAATCTACATACATAACCCCCCAATCCCTTAAAATCAAGATTATTAAAGTATGCTGACTATACCTTAATTCTCTCGAAATCAAAAAGCCCGCAACTAGCTATCGACAATCTTCAGTTCTGCATCAACGTTGTTGTCATCTGGTGTCGGCTAAGGAAGTTAAAATTAAATACATCTAAATGCAGTATTGTTTTATGTAGAAGAATCAAAAGATACACCATGCTAATACAGATATTTATATTGAAAATGAAGTTATCCCTGTTTCGGATTCTTACAAGTATCTTGAGGTCACTATTGACAGCAGATTAACGTTTAAAGATCACATCACAGACAAACTTAATAATGCTAACAAAGCATTTATGGCTTTATATAATCTTATCGGCAGGAAATCAAAACTCATCTTTAAAGTGAAAAGGACTTTATATCTTACACTTATTCGATCAGTTCTTCTTTACGCTGCCCCGGCGTAGGCCACTGCTTTAAAAACAAAACGAAGGAAAATTGAAATTCTACAGAACAGAATTCTGCGTGCCTTGGTCCGTTCGTAATACTATTATTCACACAGACTTAAAGATTCGTCCAATTCCAGAGCAAATACTTATGGATAAATACTTATGGATTCACAGAATTTTTTTGAAAAAAATGGAAAATTCCTCATATCCTCACTTATGTGAAATAATTAATTACGATCCTACTGTTGACAGTGTAGTGAAGCGACCTAGATCTATTCACCATAATATTAATTGGTGATTGTATATATGTATCATAATTTTACTGTTATTTCATTCATTAATTATTTTAAACTACTTACTGACAAAGCTTATGGACTTTGTAGCTTGGCAGAGCCAATTATAGACTCTGCTTACAATTTATTCGTAAAAATTTTTATAAACACGTGTTATATTATATATATATGAATATTTGCAAAGGTATGGACTTTGTGCCTGGTTATTATCTTTCAGGGAAATCGGTAATCGTGTTGGACGAAACCAAACAACTGTAATGCGGATATGTGACCGTTGGATGCTGTTGGGTAAAATGGACCGACGTGTTCGATCGCATCCACCTCAGTACACCACTTCACGTGATGACAGGAACATTGTGTGCATGGCAGTGACGGATCGCTGAGTCACATCACGAACCACTGCACAGCACATTCAGTCTGTAACGCATCATCCAGTGTCTGCGCGTACCATTCGACGCCATTTACAGCAGAGTGGTGTGTCCGGAAGACGTCCATTGCTTCGTCTACCCTTGACACAGAAACACAGACGTCTCCGCCGCCAATGGTGCAATGAAAGAAGGATGTGGACGGCAGAATGGAATGAAATTGTCTTTACTGACGAGTCACGGTTCTGGCTGCAACACCACGATGGTCGGATTTGAGTCTGGAGACAACGTAGAGAGAGGATGCTGAACAGCTGCGTTATGCACCGCCACACTGGTCCTGCACCGGGTATTACGGTATGGGGCGGTATTGGATATCACTCTCGCACTCCTCTAGTGCGCATTGCCGGTACTTTAAACAGCCAGTGCTACATCTCCGAGGTGTTGGAGCCAGTTGTCCTTTCTTACCTTCAGGGCTTGCTCACAGCCATATTTCAACAGGATAATGCGCGACCACACTTTCCACGCATTGTCCAAGGGTTCTTCGTGAATCGCCAGATTGAATTGCTTCGCTGGCTGGCTTGCTCTCCGAGTCTTTCGCCGATAGAAAACATGTGGTCCATGGTTGGTGAAGGATTGACCCAGATTACATCCCAAGCTGCCACACCAGACCAGCTTTGGCAACGTGTGGAAGCTGCTTCGTCTGCTGTACTCCAAAAACACATCCAAAGCCTCTTTGAATCAATGCCGAGGCGTGTGACAGCGGTGATCTCCAGCAATGGCGGCTACTCTGGCTACGGATTCTGGAAGGTCTATAAATTTAATCATTTGATACTTGCCAACATGTTATCAACTAAATAAATTTTCTCTGATATCTGTCTTTCTTGGTTTTGCAATTTGGGTGGCCAGCAGTATATTTACCATTTGCAATGGCTGCGAAAAAATTTCATCTGGGTTTAAGCACAAGGACCAATTTTTGCTATTATTTTATCACTAGTATTTTTCTCCGCTGTTACCTTTTTCGAAGGAGTGTTTTGTTTTTATGATTTGTTTTTTGTGGACAATCTTTAGCGAGATGCGTTAATTTTCCACATATGTAACAGGCTTTGGGTAGATATTTATTTTTATTTATGTTGTTTCTCATATGAGGCGGGATATATTTCGATTCTGTTTAAGATTGTGATGACTTAGTTATGTTTTCGTTAGTTTTAAAATGGTTTCGTTTAATGATTTACCTTTGTTTACAAAATATAGGTCAAGCTCTTTAGCTAAATCCTTAGGTTTTAACCAATTTTCTTCTGTTTAATACTTATGTAGGTTGCTGTTTCCCTATCTAGCGTTTGGAAACGTTTGTCGGAAATCATTAGTTGGCATAATGTATCAAAGTCTTTAACTTCACGTAATTGACAGTAATACTCGAAATTTGCAGATAGTCTAGATGCGAACTGAACATGTGACTCTTTGGGATCGCGTCGTGCTCTTCGAAAGTTCATTAAACATTCATAAGCGGTTGGTTGATATTCTTTTAATGCTAGTTTGTTAATGGTTTCATAACATTTTAGTTCTTCATCATTGAAGTAAAATAATATGTTAGTTACCTGGTCACCTAAAATGTTAATCAAAATTTCAGATTTGAGCTCCTGTGGTACATTTTCAGTTATGAATGCTCTCTCTAATGTTTGAAAAAACAAATTGAAGTTTTTCGATCTTCCTGGAACAGGAATAGTTAACGTTTTAACACATTTTATTAGATTTTTCTAAATAATTTCCCGAACCTGTATTGATATCTTTATCTGCGCGAGATCCTTTCTGACTTCTAACTTTTTTCCAATTCTAATTCTTTCTCTAGCTGAGCTAATTTTAATTTCTCAAGTTCAACCTTTTCAACCCTAGCTTTTATTTCATTTTCTTCTCTAATTTTCTTTCCTCAACTATTGTGTTTAGTAATCCGATTACAAATTCTGGTTCATCTTTAAATATTTTACTGTCCTCAATTTTGTCTTTTAACTGAATCATTGTTAAACCAACGGTTTGTGTGTCTTGAATTTCTTATTAAATCTTCTTTTTTAGTATTCTTATACAATTCTACTTTCGTTTCACACACACACACACACACACACACACACACACACACACACACATATATATATCTTCGGTAAATTTATAATCCAAGTAAATAAAATCAAAAGCTTCCGACCTGATTCTCTTGAAGTTTCTCTTCAGTCATCCAGCCTCTGGTTCGCGTGAGAGGGCGTGTCATATCATGCCTTTTTGGTGTCCCGCTTGTTAGAGAAAATGATTCCAAATGCCTTGTATTTTAAACATTTATTTCACACACAAAACTAAATACTAAAACTACACTAGTAATACTGAAATATGTACATCAATTAATACTAGGTAGATTCGTTTTACTAAAGGTTCCCATCAGCCTTCACTTTCCATGGCCTCTCAGTAGGTCTCCCTCTTGGAAACTAAACTCTTGGCGCCTCTCATATTGATAGTTAGCGCCCTCTATGCATCTTGTTAGTTGACGTCACCCATACATCACAATGTTCAACTCATGTTATTTAATTGTGAATTTCAATTAGTAAGATACGTGTATTATGGACGCTCGTTCTCTTCATGCAACTTAATTGTTTCCACGGACTTGATTCGCGTTTGGACTTAATTTATTTACATACGCAAGTGGCCTAAGGAATATGCAAAACGAACTGGTTAAAATCCTAATGTGATTGTGTACCAGTATACCAGAGACTATTAGGATTAGCCCAGCCTTTGACCTCATTGCAGCTTAACTAAAGAACGCCAAAGAATATTAGATATATTGCGCGCAGAAAGAATGTTTCCCAACTGAAATGGAAGCTCTTCAAAATAATTTACCATTACCTACAAAATCAAAAATTGCTGGTTTCAACCAATTCTAAAAGGACAATCGTTTACAGTTTCAGTTTCACCGGAGAACAGGAGCACCGTTCCCTGGAGATCCAAAGGATCGCCTTACACGATATTGCCCCAGTCTCCAGAAGCCATCTACTACCAGGTCCACCCAACCAAGATGGACTGACAGAATACAACCAAGTAGTTTACACTGGCAAACAAGGCCAGGTACATAAATAAAAATACAATAGTACAATGTATAACATATGTGAAGTTTTTCAACTTGTTTCAAAGAACTATTAGTCACTGAGTCCTAAAGTCCTGACTACTGAGTTCAGTCTAAGTCTGGTTTTAATAAAGAAAATCAACATGAAAAACACAAGAAAATTGTACCATAACAAGATCGTTCCGTTAAAGCGTTCGTAAATTCGTTCACAAAGTTTTTATTACTCATGCAAATAACTATTATAATCCCAATTCATTTAATATACTTTGAGTGCAGCAAGGTCACTATCTGATCAGGTGTTTTACAGTTATAATTTCTAGTAGAAAAATTACTGAATCGCAGATAAAAATTTTGCCCTGGTTTTATGCAAACCTTAGAAAAGGTTGGTAAGAACAAACACTATTTTAGACTTGTCCACGAAGAAAAGACGAAACACCTAACACTGAACTGTAACTTTTAATATACAATGAAGAGTACTTTTTACACATGCATTTAAAGAGACATCACTGTTGCACTTTTTAAAATTGTGTCAGATACACGGGTCGGGCACGGGTCGTCATAGTTCAAAGCACAAGTCACATTGCAGTAGCCAATGTTCGAAAACAATGCGTAGAAAAACACTGTACACGTAACTATTGCGCTTTATATGTAGCGAAAAACACTTTTATGCACTAACACGTGACAAAAGACTTGACGGTAGCACAGTATGTTCAATGAGGAGCACTTTGTGCGCATGCACTTAAAGATATTTTACTGTAGCACTTTATAAGTTTGCAACGTAGACACGATACACAAGTCGTGACAAAACTCATTTATTGTAGCCAACGTTCGATAACGAACTTATAAAACATTATGCACTTAACTAAAGCGCTGTGCATGTAACGAAGAATATTACAATGCACTTGCATCTGAAAAAACTTGGCTGTTGCACTTTATAAAAAGAGTAATTAAATACGCCATATGAAATTCATCTTCTAATAGATCAAAAGAAGTCACAATTTAAGTGGACGTAACAACGTTTCGAAACAGTACGGTCGTATTAAAGTCACTAAGCAATATTTAGTGCCGTTCTCTACTTCATGTTATGTAGACGGAAGAAAATGGTCCTGGAGTAAAAAAAATAATAGTATTATTTACTGTGAAATTAACTAAGTAAAATGTGAACATGAAAGTTAACGATCAGATAAATTTATGACTAATTAAAGTTTTCACAGAAATATTATGTTTATTATACAAAACATACCCTAAAAATTGTCTATTCGTTACATCATGGGAGAAAAATTAAATGCTACTTTAAAGCATTCAACAAATAAAGTAAGATTTGGTGACTGTTGAGGACAGTAGAAATTCAAAATGTACACAGTACTACAGAAAACAATAGTTCTTTCAAGAGTTAACCACTGAACTATTATATGAGATTTTTCCTTCGCAACAATACATACCTGAAAAACATGCCTTTACAATATATGCCCTAAAAATGTACCTATACAAATCATACTTAAACAAGTCAAGCCTGTATAAACATGCGTGTACAATACATGCCTTAAAAACTAAAAGAACTATTTATTTAATTTTACCATAAATGCAATATTAAAAGAATTACTGTAAGCTATTCAATAAATAAAATGCAAGTTGGTGATTGTTGAGGCCAACAGAAATTCAAAAAAAAATCATAGTACGATAGAAACCAATATTTCTTACAAAAGTTTGCTACAGAACTATTATAAGAGAATTTTCCTTCTCAATAGTACATACCTGAAAAACATGCCCCGGAAACATTCCTATACAAAGCATGCCTAAATAATACGTGCCTATACAACCATGCAAGTAGTGTACATGCCTTAAAAATTAAATGAACTATTCATTTCATGTTATCATAAGAGCAAAATTAAAAGAGCTACTTTAAGGCATTCAACAAATAAAATTTAATCTGGTGATTATTGAGGACAATAGGAATTCAAAATATGTACAGTACAGCAAATAACCGTAATTCTTACATAAATTTACTATGGAACTAGTATAAAAGCGAACAATCATTCTATGAGAGCACTGAAACATAGAAATTTAATTTGCCAAAGATTTCATTAAATAAGATAATTCTTCTCTGAAGACCGGACACTTGGAAGAATTGGCAGAATGATCAGTAGGTTTATTAAGGCCCTTAATTTCGTTTTTCCGAACACAGTTTACACATACAGGTCCAGCTGAGTAGTGTTCTTCCATATGTTGCTGGGAGCAACGCACGCAAGACGGTGGAAAGGTACAATTCTTAATCTGGTGACCATATCTTTGACACCTATAACAACGGACGACTGGATAAAAAGGACGATATGGAAGAGATTAAAAACCTAGGTAGGAAAAGGCGACCACGAGAACCCAACTCTCCTAAGTCGGTCTTACCAATAATTAAAACTAGGTTTTTACTATTGTTTAATTTGGACTTCAATGAAAAAATTACTTTCAGTGGAGATATCAACTCTCTTTTCAAGCGTTTAGTGATCAAATCTGTAATTTATACCAAAGTTATGTCTACCGGCACGCCAAAGATGATCGTTTTTCTGTAGTCAATACATGAGGCTCGAATTTTAAGCGAATGTTCTTGAACATGTTTCTGTAAAAAGTTTGCTATATTTACTGTTTGATCAGAAGTAACACAAACAATCCTCCACTCTTTCTGCCTGCTTAGGCTCAAATTTACTATTACAATTCCCAATATTTTTGTGTCTACTAGTTTAGTTAAATAACCCTGAAGATCCAAAACGGATGAAAAATCTCTCAATGAGATAAAAAGTGCAGGTTCCTTCACATCATTTGGTGATGCCGAAAGCTGTGGATTACCCAAAGACAATGAGTGTTGAGGCGTTGAATCTGACATCAAAAAGTCTTTTTGTTGTATTTTATCTTTTTTGCTGACCAAATTTGTCCGTGCCTCTTTATTCTCATATTCGAAAGCCGGATCAGTCTGACAATCTACAAGTAAAACTTTAGGGAATTTTCCCGACTGAAGAACACCCAAATCCAACTCATCAGAAGTTAAGTACAAATAGTCTTGTTTAGTAAGTAAGGAACATTAGTTTGAACAGTGACATTATTTACCGAAAAACCCGTCCAATCTGTATTTACATATGAATCGCCAAGCTCAAGAACAGTTTGAGCATCATAGACACTAGCAACTGAAATGTTTCCCTTGTCGGTTGTTGTCTGAATATCACAAGTGTCTGGAGAAAACAAGATAGTCTTATTGCCAGTAGACATCGAAGTCTGCGTAGAAACATCTGAAACTCCAAGACATGTCCAATTGGATGTTAGTTTGAAAGTCCACAGTTTCGGGAACAAGAGACAGTCTTTCATCCACTTGGTCAGCCAACACCTTCAATGCTTTTAAATTATCATAATGCGCCTTATATGCTGCCACCTGTTCTTTTAAGGAATCCACTAACCATTGCCAATCAATAAGCTTTCTTTGTTGATCTCTAATTGTATCCTGCTGAGATTTGATCAGGGAATCTTTTTTCTTAAAAGACTTAAAGAAAAAACGCAACTTTTTAATTTCATTTTTCTGCCAATTTACTGAGTCCTTATTTTTACCCAGCTTTGTTAAGAAAAGACCTATATCCGTGTAATATGACTGTGCAGAAGGATTACTTTCAGCCATATTAACTGTGCTATAGAAAACAAGAAATATTCAAAATCCTCAAGAATCACTATAAAATGGGCTCAAAGAAGTGACTTGACCGATGCACCTGGTACCGTAATGCAGGTACCTCTTGAGGCTGGTTAGGATGGGCAGGATGTTCCGGCTTCTCGGTAGACAGTATTACAATTTTCTTGCGCGCGCAGTTTGATTTAATTTTTTAATATAGCAACACAAAATTGTAAGAATGAAATGTTTAAAACAGTTGCACTTATAACAACGAAAATAAAATGCATACATAAAAGCAGTAGCTCGTATTTAAAGATATTATTTTCTTATTATATATTGTTGCGTTTTACGGGTTCGTAGATTTGAGAGTATCCGATGAAAACACGATGCAGAACAATAAAAAGCACAATTTATTTACAGGAATTACTATTTACAGCACAGTTCCAAAATTACCTTTAAAAGCGTCGAAAATCTACAATAAATACGCTGAAACAATCAGCAACACAGCTTCAGGCTGTAACTGTAAAGGTAGCTTCACGGCAACACTAAACTTATAATAAACACCGTGGAACAATCACCAATACACTGTCAAGCTATACTGTAAAGATAGCTTCACGGCAAAGCACTATCTCGATCGCTTTCCGTTCACAAAACTCTCGTGTAGCTTAGCACTCACAGTAAACAGTTATTCTCACAATTAATCACAATTAATCACACACTTCACAACTAACTGCTCTCAGAAACGCAAGGGTTCACATAGCTCCTCTTCAAGTTCCACACGCTTCGAGAAACATCTCGACAGGAAGCCACTCCAGAAGCTTCCCGATTGGACCATGGGACATCGCCAATCTGGTCGCCAAATGGGCGACAAAGCCGCCAATCCGGCAACCCTACCATACACCACTTTATGGCAACCCCAGTGCTATGCCGGAAAGCTTACACACAGGCGCAACCGCCGAATTTTTCGCAACAATATTATTTGCATATTACTTTCTTAACTACTGAAATAAGCTGTTTTCAGTTCATCATCCAAAGGCATAATATCTATATTCTCTTTTAATACTTCTACGCAGACATTTTTTTCCTAAATTCAAATTTAAATTAAAGAACGTTTTAAAATGTTTTGTATTATTTTAATATAGTATTGTAACAGAACTATTTAACCGTAACCGAATTATATTGAACGCCACCGAGCGGCGAAGACGAACAGTCTAAGTCAGTCGACCTCCAGCCGCGAACACGTTAGGTTGTCATATAGTAGATGTCTGTAATTCGAATGTTTAATGTTCCGTTATATGTTTAAAATTTATGTATATTTCCTTGTACCCGTTCCTGTGTGCTCTATTAATAAATACTTTTAAAGCTAGCCGGCTATCGTGTTTATTGAGGAACGGCTACAACTGGCGCCCAACGAAATTTGATCCCAAAATCGCGCATTAGTACGTTGAGAATTTCGGTTTGGCTTTCACAAGCCTTTACTCCCGAATTTAACTTTTGGTTGCTGGAGATCGACTCATTTTCTTTTCAGGTGTCGACTGCTAGTCAATTGCTGGTTTATGTTCATATAAAGTATCGTGTCGTGCTGCTCGCACATGGACTGCAGAGTCAACAACTTTCAGTGGAATAAAAGATAAGTGTCTTTTAAATTAATGTTTAGTTAAAATTCTTTTAACTCTATTATTTGTTACAAGCTGCTTCTTAAAGCAAATGTAAATTCCTTACTAGAATCTGATTTATTGATACTACGTAAAAGCATAAAACGAAAGCAAACGGCTTTCTTTAACCAGACGGTTATTTTTGAACTGTTGTTAATTTGTTATTTTAAAATGTTAATATGCATATTAAGTTAACTTGTGGATACGGTTATCAAACTAAATGTATGTTTAAATGATAAAAGTTTCGAGTATATTCACTGACTTTGCTCATCAGAATTTAGTAGTTTCGATTTAACTTACAGCAGCAGATGTTTTTTCTTCCCCCTCACGGAATGTCAAGCTAGATGAGTTATGCTGTGTTT
>KK112250.1:734674-747754 GCA_000611955.2 Stegodyphus mimosarum | reverse complement strand
TATATCCAATGAGAGGGTACTATTTGGTAGGAGGAGCGAGAAGACAGTCTCTGAACAACGTGTTGCATTTGTGCTTTGTATACTTCACTTCACTTCTTTGACGTATGGCTAGACTCCGTGGGCTAGACCAAGGGATGACCAAAACCAAGGGACCTTGGGATGAGTTAACCGTCGAAGATCGGACGGGTAGACACGCATATTCACAAAGCCTACAGACCGTTTCTGCTATTGTTTGCTCTGATTGGTTGAAACAGGAAAAGTAGGGTTACAGAATCTTGTGCTTGGCGACTTCTGTTTCATCGCCTTTGCTATTTGTATATCAGCGTGGTGTACCGAAAAGCGTGTGAAAGTAGGAGAAGGAACCACAGCTCAACGGTACCGAGCACGGAAAAAAAAAAAAAATTCTTGGGCTTCTAGATCGGGGTTTCTAATCCCGTTCGTATCTTTTACAAACTCTCACTGCACGGACTTATTTTTGTTTTTATCCTCACCTTATGGCTTTGCTATTATTGGTTTTTTCGCCTTCGGGTACAGAGTTAAAAATTTAACACTTTTATTTTCTCTATTTTTGTTAAGGGTAATTTTTTTTATTTTTATTTACTGGTTTGTACTCTTTGTAGTAGATACTAGTTGCAAGATTACGATCCAAGATCCCGAAAAGCGTTACAATAGAAATAGCGCATAATGGAATAAAATATAATTTTAGTTATACTTACTCATAATTTAAGTAAAAAGAATAGGTATCCGACGCCCTTAAATGTTTATAGAATGTTTTCATTTGGTTTATTTTTTTAATATTCTTTTATTTGTATAATAAATGCGCTATGTAAATTTACATAACAGACTCTCTCTAACAGAAATGACGAAAAAAGCACATATCCCATTTCCATGTAAATACTTTTTTCTTGCAAAACAATTATCGTACTTTTAACAGTTTAAATTCATTCTTTAACCATATACAAATAAACTATTAATAAGATCAGTAGGTTATTTAAAATATATGCCACACAATTACCCTTAGCTTTCATTCATAAAATAAAAATATTATCGAATGAAATAAACGCTGTTTCTCCTCGCTTTACTGGAAGGCTCACAAGGTATGTTTGGCGTTAATTACGAAGACTGCAAGGCGATAACTCACTATTCCAAATATGACCGCCAAGCAGATGTTTCGTCCAATGAGAGCAGACCGTAGGAAAAAGGTCTGTAGGCTTTGTGAATATGCGGTAGACACAGATCAACTATGGTTGTTGCACCGAATATAAAGTCGTTATACTCCGTGGGTCTTTGTCATAAAACTTTTCTCGTTAGGTAATATTTCTAAACATGCTGGTGGCGCAAGGCTAATGGTTGTTAAATAAAGCATCTATATATTAAAAACAAATTCCGCCTCCTTTTTTCCGTTCCTCTTTTTCCGGGTGACATTTCTTCCCACAACCTCGACGCCATACGGACTTTTACGAAAGTGACATACCAGGGAGACACTATTTATTGTAAATAAACACAGCTTCCTCCGCTTTTGATTACATTCACGGATCCAATCTAATTTTAGGATATTTTCTACTTCTTTTCCTTTTCTTTCTATAGGCCCTTTTTTTTATCTCTACTACTTTTGGGCTTTTTATTTTAATTTTATTTTGTCTCATCTTTTCTTCCTGCCTTTTGAACTCGTATAAAATGTATGAAGTTCCTTTTTATTCGCCTCTGAAACACAAAGTTTCCTTTTTATTCTCGTCTGAAACACAAAAAAGAAAGATTTAGCGGGTGCAAAACAAGACATCTGTCTACTTTGTCTGATACATGCAAGTAAATGATATATAGGAGTAAAGGCAAAGAATCTATAGATTCTTCGGTAAAGGCTTGAAAAGAGTGCTGATCTGCAATCCGCGCTCTATTACTGAAATAAAAAGGAGCGGAAAGCTGACGCCAAATAACAAGGCGCCTATATACCTCTAGAGGAGCCTTACCAAATAACTTAGCCGGAAAGTTATTGGTAGATATTCCTACAATACAGAAAAATCTCTGAACTGCTCCTATTTCTTCCCTTTTTTCCCTCGTAAAGATCTACTGCGAACAACAACTTCCCCGCTTCTCCTGTATTTCAATGAAACGAGCGAAAGTTGAAGAGATGCGGGTCGATGAACCGTATTTTCTGTGTAATGGTGATAAGGTTCGAACGTTTGGTTGAGTGCAATCGTAATATAAAATTTAAATATGAAAAATTATATTTATGTCGTATTAGTATATGTAAACAGGTGTTAGTGTAATTTGCATTTTACTGAGAGTATTGAGCTAATTAAGCTATTTGTTGGGAATACCATAGCTTTGTCTTTAAAATAAGTGTTTGTAAGATTTTTATGTTATACTAAACAGCTATTAGGATTATGATAACCTCTACGAGCTCTAGCTAAACGTAATTATTTCGGGTTATATGTCCTCTTGCAGCCTATACTTTAAACTTGCGCTGACCGTCTAGTCGTAAGACTACTGATCAACATTTAAATTTATCTGACTGTTATTATTTAATTTGCACCAGAATAAATGGTGGTTTCTTATAGAGCACGAGCCATGCCATTTATTTTAAAATTTCACTTTAATAAAAGGGTGTTGAAATTTTTCTTTGGTGCTACCGGTCCAATGATGTAGGATAAAACTTCCAGTATCGGAGCAGTTAATGTGTTATTAACCGAACTGAGTAGCTATAGAAATTAAAAGTTCCACTTTAGATATGGAGAAGCATTAGAGTAGGTAGTGATAGAAATTAGTAATGCAAAAACGAATAATTGCTCTTCAGAATAAATACAATTACTGTAGTAAATGTATGACATTATGTATTGTTTGTGGGTTTGATATTTTTTAGATATTGTAGAAGTACAGTTAATGTAGTGCCTGATGTTTTTTAGATATTTAATGTTTTCAATAAATAAAAGAAGCGCTGATTTATGTAAGAAAAAAAGCACAAAGTTTATGCTTATATAATTTTTTGTTCATAATTTATTTGAGTAAAAATTTAATTCAGTTTACAATTTCTTTTGGTAAAAGTTTATAATTGGGTGCCTCTTGTTTTTTGGCGATTCTATTTTGACGCCAAGATGGGCGCTAATAAGACACAATTTCAAGATGGCCGCTACACAAAACCAAAACAAGAAGTCGAATTTCACAAACTCCGCGTCCATGTACACATCGAACTATTTTCACTTAAAAAAAAAAAAAAAATCAGAGAATTGCACAAACTAGTCATTGCACATTGCCTTGATTTTGACCATGTGCATATCGATTTATTTTCAATTAAATAAATTAAGAAGCTAAAACCATGTTAAAACTCTCATGGTAACCAGAAATGGGGTTTCATCGCCTGAAACTGAACTGAACAAAACTGAACAAAATTTTTCACCAAAAAACAAGGGGCTCCCAATTCTACACTAGAGCCTTTCTTTTCATTACTTTCTAAGCAATATATTGCACTACAAGTTATTTATACACTTTAATGATATCAGATATGTTGATAGCATTCTTAATAAAGCCGTTTGAATTGTTGCATTATTTTATAGTTATTATCAATATTGGGTAAAAAAAGAAAATAAATGCTCATAAATGTTACATTTTTGCTGTTCAACACATAATTGAATTGTACAAAACTGAGAAACCATGCTGGACCTAAATGATTGATTTTTGAGGGCATTTGTTGTGGAATAAATGACTATTTGTAAATGAATGAAAACATGGTACTTATATTATCGTAACCACCTTAGTAGAAGTTGTCAAACTGGCAATAATGTACATTACAGCTCTTTAGGTGATCATGTCCATTGTAAGTTGCAATCCAAAATTCGTCAAATAGTTTTTTCTTCTGTAAAAAGTCATCACACTGCAGCAAGATGTTAGTGCTAATACCAGAAACTTTAATGGAACAGCATGACTGATGAATCAATAATATTTATGAATTGTTCAAAAGAATATTTGATGCAACAGTAGGTCAGGTATTTTTTTTTTTACATGAACTGATGTGTGAAGTCGATGGTACAGGTTGATAAGTTACCAAAAAATCACTGGAGATGTTTTATCTCCTAGATAAGGGTTATGAAAATGTCATTGGAGACATTATGTTGCCCAGAATATGCATTTAGATATAGCCCATTAAGTAACCATTATTTGTTAGGTAAACTCTGATTTTGATTGTCAAGATAGAAAAATCAAGATGATTGGATGATTAAAAAGTTCCAAGTATTTATTATTTGAGCAATATTTTAGTATAATTATTGTTTATTATCTCTATTGGAAAAGAAGGAATGAATGTTTTGTCTGGTTCAATATCAGCCCTTTGTGCACTAAAATTAATTAATTCTATCTATAAAGTTTATTAATTTTAATATAATACAATCAGCATTAAATTTCTTAATTTATTTGAATGAGTTTCATACCATTTGTTTAAAATAAACTTAATTAATGCCTTTTTAATTAATTTGATGAAGATATAATTTATTATTCCTCTGTTTTAAGATTTTTTAAAATAGTTAAATAATTAGTACACTTATCTATAAGTAATTGTGTAGAGATTATAGCATCGCAGTATTATATTTTTCTGCTTCTCATTCTAAAAAGCCCAATATTCTCTATAAATTATATGTGGTAGGGAAGTGATAAAAATATTTATTGGCAAGAGATTTGCCTGTAAATACTTTTATCAGTTTTACTTTCTTTCTGTAAAATTTTAAAGTATTCTATACATGAACTGTTATTATATGATATATGTGCTAAAGGGAATCAGATTTTTCTCTTGAATGTTGTACCATGCAATCAAGATCTTTATAATACATGTTCTGATTTTTTCCTAAGGTAGTGTATCAAGGGTATTATGTATCTGTACAATTTAATTTCAAATTTTATGGGAATTACTGTAACATACTGAGACAGCCATAGAAACCAACCATTACCACAGAGTTGTTGCATTGCATATTGCAAAAGTTTGAATATTATCTCTTTTATGTACAGTGGTTACAGTCTGTTTACATGTAATCAATTTGCAGGTTTTATGATCTAAACGGAATGTTAAGTAAATGTTTTCAGTAGGGTGCCCATGTATATTTTAAAAAAAAATTTAGAATGCCAAGAAGCAGTGTTTTCAAGATGGTAGTCACCCAAAACAATGCTGAAAATGTATGCTACAAAAATAACAAAAGTACTCACCTCATGTGTTCTTAACTATGTCTCATCCTCATCATCAGATGACTGCTTCACACACATAAAGCAAATTGTGTAGTCCAGGACTTGATCCTGCTTCTCCTGATGCCAGTATTGGTTAAGGCACATAAACTCCAGAAAGTAAGAATACAAAATGTCATTCTGCAACTGCGGAAAACCCTGCTTGTGAAATTCATGCTTAAATGTGGCTCCATATGCCCTCAATGGTGTTGGTGTGAGTGCCAGTTTCTAGCACCTTTTTCGCAACAAACCCCGTCATAGAAATCCAATTGATCCTTAGGCTCAACCAGACACATATATTTTGTATAAACTTGGCATTCATAGCGAGAGCTAATTAAACCTTCATTTGTAGACCAGTCAGTTATAACTCTCTTACCTTTCCATTCTAAATCATGAGGGGGGATGAGTATATATCTTGCCAGGCATACTTCTTCACGAAACTGATGGGATAGCAATTAGAAGCAGCCAGCAAATGAAAAACAAAGTTCAATTAACAGCAATTGAAATTCCAATAATTCAAAATACGTGATATGTATGTGATACATGTACTACAAATCACTAAACTAAGAAGTTCCAATCAGATTAACTGAAGAAGACATTGACATGTAACAATAAAATGACTGTCATAACATAGGGGAAAATACTGGGTTACTAGGAAACTGGTAGCAGCATCAGTATTTGCTGTCAAATCAAAGGGCACCCTTTTTTATACTAGAACCAAAATTTCATATTTTCCTGTTCATTGATATCTTTGTCACTGACATTTTTATCTATAGATTTCCATAGAGATATTTTAATGGTTTTTATATTATAAATTGGGATAAATAAGATAAAAGGTATGTAAATCAAAATTCTAATTTTTGTTTCCAATAGTTCTTTAACACTCCGTTTTAATTGGGTTATTTCTCCTTTCTGTCCTAAAAATAGTAACTGCTTATAATCAATCTCTCTAAACTGCGTCATTTCAAAATTAATCCATGTTGTATAAATCTTGCTGAGTATTCATGATGGAGATACTTAAATAGCATTTCAGCCAAGGATAATTTCAGTGTCTTCCTCAAACTATTGCAGGTTGGCTGAAAAAGCTGGTGTTCTATCCCTGTCTGTAACAAGGAACACTTTTCGAACTTTTTTCGATAACATTAGTGAAATGGAAGTGTGAAATCTAACTAGATGTTGACAGTCTTAATGATATATAAAGGTTCATGGAAAAAAATTTAATACTAGTCATTTATCATGTAATATATATGTCATATTTGTTCAGTACTTTGATTTTTTTTAAAGTGAAAACTTGTTGTGTGCACAGGGAGAACATTGTCAAATCAGATTATTGCACAAATGCATAACTGTGCACAGCAGGATTGAATACATTTAGGTTAGTGAAAGTAGTTATTAAGGCTGACAATATTTTAAAAGCTCGATTTACTTACTGACAGAAGAAAAATAGGTAGTTCTGTGAGTCTTCAGTATATAGTAACTTAATGAAACTTTAAGTTAAACTTTTTTCAGTATATAGTAACTTCAGTGCCCTTCAGTCTACTTTTTTTTATGTTATACTTTTTCCTGTTTTGATTCTCAGCTATATTACATATCTTCTAAAATTGTTCCATTTTGATACGGTTTCAAATGAACAAATATGCTTTACCAATTCTCAGAATTGAGCAAATACCCAGCTCAAACACAGCACAGTTTGGCTTATGAATGTTCCCAAAGGAAAGGCAATGGAAATTTTTTCAGATGGATCCAAGATAAAGCTGGAGCTGCATTTATAACTTAAGAAGATAAACAAGGTATAATATGTAAAAAACTTAGCCTAAATGAGTTGAGCACAGTTTACTAAGCTGAAGCAGTAGCTTTGAAGGAAGCCTTTTTATAAGTAAATGCTTTTCTTAGAAGTAATAAATCTCAATATGTGAGCATTTATGCCATGCCAAAATGTTTTAATGACATTATGTTCCACAAGAAAAAAAAAGAAAAACCTTCTTTACTTATTTAAACTCTTTAAGAAACAATAAATATGGAAAGGAATATTAGTTCTTTAGTCCTATTAGCTTAAATTGGATACAGGTATAATAGGGATTGAAGCTGCTGATACAGTAGCTAAAGATGTCACGTTGAAGGATATGATTGATATCTATTTTCCTATTTCAGGACTTACAATCAAGAAGAAAATTTCTAAACAAGTTTTAATAAAATAACAAAGGAGACGGGATGAGGCAGGTAAAGGAAGATTAACTCACGAATATTTCCCACAAGTATTCCTAAAAAAGATAAAAACAAATTTCCTCCTAACACAGCAACAAATCATGGAAAGTTTCTTTCGTATTTCCAATGATTCTTAAGAAGAAATTTAAGATATGGTAGTGGAATACCAGCACATCTCAGCAGATGCTAAACATTATATATGGCACCAGCACATCTCAGCAGATGCTAAACATTATATATGACAATGTCAATTTCTTTCAATTATTAGAGCAAAGCATTTACCCAAATTTGCAACAAAAATTGCAGTGAAAGTTCTATGTATTACAGTTCTACTTTGTAGTTCTGCTGTACAAAATGTGTGTCTTCACCAGTGGCGGCTCGTAATAAGTACTGTGGAACTGCAGCACCCCCTATTTCCACTTATTATTATTTTAAATATTTAATATAATGTGCCTCTCTTTCTTTAGTTCCTTCTTTACAATATGTAATCCTCAAACTTAATGTCAGTAGTCATCTTCCAGTTTACGAAAAAAGTACGAAAGTCTTTGTATCGAACTTCGAGCTAGTTCCCGCGGCGTTGTGTGTGGTGTTCTGCGCATGCGCACACAGAAAGCAGCACGCTAGCCAGGGAGAGAGAAGAGCAGTGCCGAAATTCTGGAAACATGATTACTTTTTACTCCCTGCATGTGGTATTTGGCTGTTCTGCTCATGCGCACTTAGGAAGCAGCGCATGAGGCCGAAAGGAAGAGCACTGTCGCTATTGCAGTGCCGAATCTGGAGTGCCGTTAAGAGGTGGTTCTTTTTTTTTACTCCGGGTGTGCTGTGTTTAAAAATCATATACCGTATTCTCCTTGGTTAGATTATTTTTCAGCTATTCTATTTGATTCATTTTCTTCGGTTCTTTTATTTTACAGAAAACTTTAACCATGTCCTTACATCCTCAAGTAATAAATTCTGTGACTGTAAGTGCATTATAAACCTCTGCAACAGCAAAATTGCCTTACTGAAATTCAGTCAACATCAAATGCAGATCAAACTATTGCAGAGGCAACAGGAATTTTAAAATATCTAAATGATGATAATTTCAAGTTTTGGTTAGAGCTTTTTTATCAGATTATGCCTCATGTTGCAATAATATATAACCAAATGCAATTCATAGAAATTAGTGTGTTTAGATTTAATCAACGTACAACAAATTTCAAAACTGCTATTTTAGAATTAAGGAACTCAAAGTACTGTGAGAATTCTTCAAAGACACTGATGGCTGAAGCTAAGGAAATATGTGACTTTATATGTATTGATATAATAGACAAATATTCTTCCACTAAACCCTTAGCAGCTGCTAAATTGTTCAACAAGAAATGCTTCGCTAGTTTTAGGAATGAACATCCTGCAGAAGAAATAGTATTGACCACTGAAGCATAGCCGACGATTGACAAAGAAGAGCTTGAAATTGAACTAAAAGTATACTGTTGTAGATCTGATATACATGAATACTGCAAATTAATTGAGCTACTGAAATTTATCTTGGAAAATAATCTAGATGATGATGTTAGTGAAATTATGAAACTGATAAAAATTATCTTAACAGTTCCCATGACTACATCAGAGGCAGAACACTGCTTTTCAACATTGAAAAGAATGAAAACTTTTCTAAGAAGCACTATGAATTCGAAACGACTAAATGCGCTTGCAGTGCTTTCAATTGAGAAAAATTTCCTCAGTTGTCATCCAGAGAACAAGGAGAAAATTATTGATCTTTTCATGCAAATTAAAACAAGAAGAATGGATTTCATTTTTAAATGAATAGATAAAGATTTGACTGTAACAATTTAGGTTAAAGTAATTAAGAAATGTTTAATTTTTCTCTTGTAAGATTTCATGGAAGTTTCAAAATAAATTTTCTTTTTATACATGTTTGTTTCCGTTTACACAATTTTAAAACAAAGGTTAAAATTTTTTCGAACAGCACCCCCACTAATTTTAGCTACGAACCGCCACCTGTCTTCACTTCAACAAATTATGAAATATACTATATATTATACATTATAAACAAAGGCACTATTATTATAAATAATTAATCATAATACATAAGTGAATTAGTATTTAAGAGCAAGTAAAGATTATAGCCTGTCCTGTGTACATTTGTAAAAAGCAATATAAGAAGAGAAAATCTGTCTGTCCAAGTCTTCTTACCATCTGTATCTGTTGCACATGTTTTCCATCCTTACTCTATTATTTTATTACTGTATGTGTTCAATAAAAAATCAGTGGATTCTGTTGATGAGAGAAATCAAATTTCCAGTCGAGTGCAGTTAATCAGTATTTATGTCCTCAGCCTTATGGCTGCATATGTTGAGTGGATGTCTGATTAATTGTTTTGGCACAGGATCTAAAATTAGTCTTCCTGCAGTTTTTTTTATTGAACGAAGCAGGAGTTTAAAATATAGTAGATGCTTTACCTTGGAATAAGAGACAAAAAAATATACTCTAAAATGCTTCAAAATGAATGTTAGCTGAAATAGCAATTGAAATTTTTTACTGAAATAGGGGAAATGGAGATGGATGCTATTTTTTTCCCCCTGTTTTGATTTTGTGTAAAGTTAAATTTTCCCATTTAGTTTCAACTCAATAAAAATGCTTCACCTATGAAATAAATACTGAAATTTCTCAAAAGGCTCATTAACTGAAATTGCAATCAAAACTTTCACTGAAATGGCAAAATAAATAGTATGTATGGAATTTTTTTTAAAAATAAATTTATGCATGTGCTGCTTCAATAAACTGGAGCATAAATGAGAAGAATTCTGGACAAAAATGTAGCAAAATTACAGTGGGTGTTTGATATTGGAGAAGAGAACATGTATGAAAATGCCCAATAGCTAAAAAACATATATATGTGCTATGCATATTTGTACATATATCCCTTTTCAAGGATGAAGTACTTGTATGCGTAAAAAATAATTAAATAAACTGTAAAAGAAATTGGAATAATAAGTGAGTTCTGTTTTGTTCTCTAAATTAGCAACAATGATATTCCTATAAAAAAATTATGAAATCCATAATACCTATATTGAAATGGTTGAAAAAAAATAAAATTTTAATTATGGAACATATAGCATTAAATTAACAAAAATTCCTTGAAAATATATATAATAGTTACTTAAAATATGGAACTTGTTTGATGTATGTTGTACTTGAAATCATTACCCCAAATTTTCAGATTATGACAGATCATATTCAGACTCCTAGCTTGCAATCTTTACTGCCGTAAAAACTATTGACAAATCACTTCTTATTATATTCCAAAGATCAGTTTGTAGTACCATATTAAAACAGCCATATATAGACCTTTGGTTATATTTTAAATTTATGCATTACAGATTTAGCAATTAAGTTTGCCAACTTTAATGGTGAACCACGATGGCCACTTTAATAAAGGAATGGAAAAAAATATTGTGGAAGACCAAAAATCTGTTTGAATATGCCAGTACTACAAAATGGACTGCTTATGTCAAAATTTGAAAATTAGTGGCAAGTTTCCTTACTCAGTATATAAGTAAACTACAATATTCTATCGATTTTCACTCCTATAACATTAACCAAATAAATGTTTTGTTAAAAGTTGTTGAATTTGTACCCCTAACTGAAAATTAATGTTCTGCTATTTTAATCAAGTAAGATTACAGAAGTTAGAATTTTAATTATTTTCCATTGTCTGAATGTTTGTTCCATTATTCTAAAATAAACATGTTGACTCAATTCATTCTACTATACAAAAAGTAATCAGTGAAGACTCTCTGGAATATCAGCTAAATAAGTTGGGCTTTTTGGTAGTTCTATTAATTTGTAAACTTTATTGAACACTGATTATACACTGATTATTCAAGGGAGCCCGTAAATTTGGCAGTATTGTACCAATCAGTTGTTACATCTTTTTGTAACATAATGTTACGTGCGTACGGGTTCGTTATATATTGAATGCACAAGTCGTTAAAAAGTTAACAAAAATTTATTCTTTCAAAAAAAAATAAATTAAAATGCTGAAATATTTCTTCACAAATCTTCGCACAATAACACAATATCTCAAACGTTTAGCAAAAAACTCAGTTCAAAACAGATAAAATAGTTCTATCTCACAGCGAAATTGCTACAATCAATACAGCATTAAGTAAACAAACAGCAGTTCGTTTTTTACAGCTACTAGTATAACAGCAACAACATCAACTGAGATGAGGTGTTTCACCTCGGCTTTTATAAGTTTTTTAATTATCAGTAGAACAATCACGATTTTTCTAGATTTTTCTGGATGGCAACAGTAATTACGAGATATTTATTTATTTTTTGATGTAGCTTTCTCTTCAAAAATCGTCTGCGTTGCACGGGGAAATAAAAAAGAATTTTAATTACAATTCTAAATAAATGTGAAATTCGTAACAATAAGATAAAGTCAAGAGTCATATAAACAGTAGATTCATGCAATATGTGAGTGAGTGTATTTAAATGTCATAGTGTATTTAACCAAAAATTGGGGTTGAAAAAAGTTTTGTTCAGAATTTTCACTTGTCTTTTTTCTTTTGAAGTTTTTAGTAGAAATGTTATTTTCTTATTAAAGTGTCCACTGCACTTAATTGTCAAAACTGACAAACTAGATTACCCTATGTCCAGTGCTTGGATTCCAAACATTGCCTTATGCCAAACCATATGCAGTAACACAATAAATTACCATTGAAATTGAGTCTCCTTAGCTGGAATTACTAAAATTTACAACTTGAAAAATGGAGTGGAAGCAATTTCAGCATACATAGACCAATATAATGCATAATTTAACTGCATGACAATAAACAAGGGGAAGGAACTAGATTGATGAAAATTATGGTTGCTGAGGCATCTAACAAAATCAGGTTCTTTTTTCTGACAAATTGAGATTCTGAGGATCTGCCGCTTATATATTAGCCCAATCACATTGGTATAGTTTGGCAGTTTTTTGCAGAATTAAAGAATGATGAATTATAATTGAAAAAGAAATATTTATTGCATATATACGTGTTATTATATATATGTTTTAGATTTTAATTAATTACATATCCCAAAACTTAGTAAATCTACATACAAGCAAGTTTTTGTTTCTTTTGTACTGGTGGAATTTTAATGGTACTTGCTTTAAGAATAGATTCAAATCAGCTGTTTTTATTAATTTTGCTGCAAGATGCTGTATTCATGCAGATATATCCCACAAGCATATTTAAAACAGTTTACACATGAAAATCGCAAGAACTTGGAATACAATGCAATAGGATACATATGGGTGGGGGGCATTGCCAGTTAAAACTGGAGAATTGTTATGCAGATGGGTTGTTTAGTGTTTTTTGAAAATTTTGCGACTTCTAGTAAGGTGATTATGTTAATTTGTAAGTACCATGAAACTTTTGTGCTGGAAATAGCTTGCTGTTGTGGCACATGTCTAAGTCAGTGTGTGAATTGGCATGCCATTCAAAATTTATATGCCTTTCAAATGGCAACCTGATGTAGTTACAATGCTCAACTGCGGCACATCTAGAGAGCTTTTGCAATGGCCAACCTTTCAAAAGAAAACTAAGCATATGTAATGCACAGTAAGACTTTTTAATTTAAAACCAGTTGATCATTATAAGTTTTAACCCCCCCCCCCCA
>KK112250.1:720948-734646 GCA_000611955.2 Stegodyphus mimosarum | reverse complement strand
TTTTACCCCCCCCCCCCCCAACAACAGGATTCTTGAATAAAGCATTCATACCCAAGGAATGTTCTTAGTCAATACTTAAATTATGTAGTAAGTTGATGCAACCCCAATTTATCATTGCATGTCCAATTTGATATATGCTTTCATTTGAAACAAATTATCCATTCTTATGGATTTTATACCTGCATTCAGAGAGTAATCCACTTAATTTTTATAGAATGAAACCATTTATGAGCCTTTTTTATGTCAAAAGAATCGTTTAGAAATGTAATTTAATTATGGCAGTTCCTTTCACATTTCATGTAAGACAAGTTACAATGTTCATAATATAATTTTTTTTTTATTTATTAATCATAGGACAAAATCATAGGATACAAAAAGGAACTAAAGCAGAGTGGATGCTCATTTATATTAAAATAAGGACCTATAACTTTTCTTTTTGAAACTGCAGTTAGGAAGGAAGAGATTTAATTAAAAATTATCTGAAATAAGAAATTCAAAGTTTTTTTCCTTCAACAGGTTTTGTTATTATATCATTACTTATTAAGATGTTACAGTAGTGCTAAGCTTTATGAGGTCTCGTAGATCATTTTTTAAATTTGTTTCTCATTTGTGAGCACCTTGTTCTTTTTGCTTGCTGCATGTTTGTTTAATGCAAGAAAAGCTCATTCTTGCTCATGATAATTATTCTTTAATTTACTTTAATCTTTCTGTTTCTGAGGATTGGGGTCTCACCCGGTTTCATTAATGTTGAGTGAGATGCATTTTAGATGACCTAAAATTGAAATAGGTGGTAAAAAATGCCATCAGTTTTCAATAAGTTTATGTATCAAGTAGTTTCATCAGATAAAGATATTTGGCGGAAATCGTTTGCTTGTTACTGACATATATTTTTAATATTTAATGATTATCTTCTTAAATGGAAATTTAATCCTAAACCTTATATTAAAGCCTTTTTTAAAAATCATTGCTTGATCTTAGAACCTCCTAGAAGATAGCTGGCATCAAAGGAAAGAAAGTGCACAGTAGCTTTTGTCATAAATTGTACTACTTATTCGATTTATTCATGTTTTATAATTGAGGCTTATACTGTGATTTTTTAAATTTGAAATGTTTGATTGTTCTATTTCAACACTTGGCTCTCACACTTCCAATTCCAACATGTGGCTCTTATTGACATGAAGTTTGGCCACCTCTGTTCTGTATGATAAAGTGTGAGCCTATTGTTAAAATTTCCATCACTTACCACTGAAGTATAAGTAAAGATTTGCTTGTTACTGACATATAATTGTTAATGTTAGTAAGCATTATTTTTGAAAAGGAAACATATGTAGTTAACTTAGGATTGATGTGAAACAGACATTTAAATGATCAGTATATGCTATTTTGGGTATTATTACATGATTTTCATTATGGTATCTCTCCCTTCCTTAATTATTTTTAAGTTCTCATTTTCTGTAACTAGAGAAAGTTCATTCATATGAGAGAATATTAACTACACAGATTGCCTTGTGTGACACTTTACTTTTTTGTTTTTACTCTGACGAAAAATTGGCAAATGATTTTTGTTAGTAACCATTTTCATGTTAAAATTTTGTTTGCAAAATGAACTTATTGTTTCATGTCTCTCATGTGTTTTAATTTTAATTTTAAAGGGTATATTATGGATCCTGTCATGCTGAAGAGACTGACAGCATATTCAGCAATTCCCAGTCCTGTTCATCGACGTTTTAAGTGTTCTTTTTGTCCATATTGTACTGATATTTCAACCAATCTCAAAAATCATATACTAACTCATACAGGAGAAAGAAAATATAGATGTGATGTTTGTGGGATGCGTTTTACTTTGAAACACCACCTGAAAAAGCACACACAACTGCATTTATAATGTCTCTTTTTAAGTGTTGTTAAAATTTCATTACAAATATCTTATTTTAAAAATATGTTTTGTTTGGATTTATTATTCGAATAATTTTCTTTCATAAATTATTTTTTCTTTCATAAATTATTAAAACATTATTTTAAAAGTGCCTGTTTTATATTTTACTGTTTTTCTCAAAATTCAATTAATGTTTTTTATTTCATTTAATCTAAATGTTTGTTAAGAATTATAATGTGCTTTAAAATGCTCTTGTACATTTATCCTTTGAGTAATTTTTAGAATTAAATTGTCTACTTATTTTAGTTAATAATTTTTTGGTTATTATTATTATTATTTCTCATGATTAGCTTTGACCTATGAGCAATTTATATTTTGTTGATATAGCTGATAGATATTAATAAATTGATGACACTTAACAACAATGTACCATATCATTTGTTAATCTGTTGTGTGGATGTGTATGAGTTTTCTATGCCAATAGTTAAATTTGACTAACTGCACAAACCAAACAGAGCTTACTGATTTATATAAACAAAGTAATTAAAGGAAATTTATTAGAATCTTGCCCACAATTAAACTAAATCAGTGAAGAGGTATTTCAAAATAAATTATAAGGCAAAGGTTTTTAAGTATAAAAACAGTGGGGGAGACTATCCCAGACCTCTGATTGAGAAGGATCTCTGAAGCACTAAAGTTTTTAAGTATATGTATGTTTATGTAGGAATATATATATAAAAACTAAGCTTAAAAGGGATTTGTATTGAAAATGTTAGTTTATTGTGGAAAAGGACTTCCAAGGACCAATCAACTTATATTTGGCTCTCAAGACTTTTTTGACAGTCTGTATTTCTGTTTCTTTTTGCAAAAGAAGCTTTTCAAAGTTGAAGTTGATTAAAAGCTATCTTTAATCAATAGTAAGCCAAGTGAGACTTAACAGTTTGGCAATCCTTACCACTGAAAATTCAGTAGCTAAAAGCATTAATTTTGGTGAAGCTATAAACAAATTTTTGGAAGTTGAAGCTCGCATAAAACAGTTTTACTTTTTTTATTGACAGAAAGAGTTAAAAAAAAATTTAATCATTAAAAATAGCAGAGTAAGCTCTTTTAAATATATGTCTGTCTTCTAGATGTAATTTTTTTACCTCGAGTCTGAAGATTTTTTTTTTACCAAATCATTTTAACTAGTTAAATTTAATTAAATTAATGTTAATTATATATTTGTGTTAACATTTTGTATGGTGATCTTTCCAATAAAAGGATCCTTAGGGAGATTCTTGCCCTGGGCCTTGACAGCTGAATATCTGCCACTGTAAATACATAAAAAGATTATTTATTTTGTTTAGTGTTTGAGAATTTTGTAACATTATTTTTAATTGTTATTGTTTTTATTTTAATAGTATTTGAAATTTAATGAATTAAATATATACATTCATTGTAACATTGTAAATATTTACTTCATTTTTGAGTTGAATGTTTATGGGTAACAGAGAAAAAAAAAATTGCTTTTTTATTACTTTCATATTTTTAAAAAGCATTTATATTTTTGCTGATAGTGAAATTTAAGATTCTGAGTGAATGTTTGTATGGTATTTTTATTTCGCTTGATAGCTATACAAAAACATTAACATCAAAATTTTTTTGCAGCTGCATTTTACAAAAATTATTTAATGTTAGAATATAGTTGAATATGTATTATTTGTTAATAAAACTGAAAATATTCTGAATAATTTCATGAAATTTGTGTTTAGTTTTTAACCATAATTTTCAGTCCTTTTCCTTTCATAGCAAAACTAAGAAAATAATTTGGTAACAATTTCTTTGATGCATATATTAATTTTGAAAATATATTTAAGGTTTTTATTAAGATCAACTTTATACTTGGTATAATAATTTAATAACATATTTTAATATTATTTTTAAGCTTATGTGTACATAGTATGTTAATATTTGTCTACTGGAATTTCATCATATTAATTATTGTTTGTCTGTTTTAGGGTATGTTTCCAATTGTAACTGTTTATGAAATCGGAATTTTATACTATGAACCCCTTTTTTAATATTATTATTTTAATGATGAGTTGATACTATTGACACTGTACATGATTATTCAAATGCTTATTTTATGGTTTTTTATCTAGGGAATTCTTAATTATTTAATTCTTTAGAAAATAATTGAATAACTAGCAAAAGTAATGATTGTTTTGAAAAAAAAATTTTTTTTAACCATTAAAATTTTAGATATTTTTTTGAAGAGATGACCCTTTTATTTAAAATGGTAAAATGTACACTATTTTACTTTTTTTAATATTTTTGGTTATACAAAATAATGACAAATTATGCAATATGACTTTCTGTACTTTTCATATGGAAAATGTACTTTAAGCTTGAAAAGATTGTCTTAAAATGTGTTGTATATAATATCCACAGATATAATGTTTATATATTTTCATGGTTGGAAATTATAAAAACATGATGAAGCTTTCTTTGTTTTTTATTATTTTGAAATTTAAAAAATGTGGTTATATATTTTTGATTTCTAAACTGTAATAATATTTCGAAATTGTAATAATTGGATATTCTTAACAATAATTAAAATAATAATTGACTAGCTGAATACATTGAAATTAATTAGCTTCAAATAAGCTCACTGGGGTGAAGTTCATGACTCCCAGGGAAAAAATATTTTCACCTTGAACCTGAAAAGTAGCTTATATGGGTGTGATGACGAGCATGGTTCTGCCATTATCTGACTTACCGATAAAAAAAAAAAAAATTATAAAATTTTTAGTTTGATTTAGATTATGGTTTTAAAAAGTGGCAGTAGAAGAATATTCATCATAACAAGCACTATACTGATAACATAATCTATTTCAAAACTGTCATCTAGGAAGATATGACATGTTATGTGATGCTTATATGTTAGAAATGATTGAAAACATATGATTGTCTGAAAGCTCAGTACAGGAGATAGGGTTTAATTACACTTAGTATTATAAAAGTAGTCACTTGACCTGTAGGTGATTGCCACATAGGTGAAACACTTCCAGAACATTACGTAGCTTTTTTCTTCAAAATTCAAAATCTTACACACGGTTTTTGTGAACTACTTTGTATGGCATGATTTGTGTATAGTTTTGTCAAAGCTAAAACACGCTGATCAAGTAATAATTATCTGACAGTTGTTGATTCAGTTTTGTGGAGCTGAGTCTACTGCATTTAATTATAACTCTTCAGATTTGCGATTATCTATTTGCATTGGCCAAATATCCATGCCACACAGTTTCTCTCTGAGAGTTCATTTGGAAATAGTATGATGTCGGTGTACAATAACTGTCTGTAATCATTCATACCATATTGCAGACCAATTCATTACATACCATTCTTTGCCATTCACCATATGTATGTTTGCTATAATTTTGACATCAGTTTTCTGTTGAACTTGAGTGGTAACTCAGGTTAGCAATTTTTTATACTATATGAACAGTCCTGCAAAATCAATAACTTTCTGATTTTACAGAAGTAAAAGGTATATATGGCCTTTTGCATTGCCAAATACAATTATCTATTTCTGGAGCTCATCTGCACACTTTGTGCTGCTGTCAAAAGTTACAATTTTGATTTCAAGAGAGAGTGACTTATTTCTTTCTCTAGTGAGCTTATAAAACTTTTCAAATTAGTTTATTTTTGATTTACTATTTATTATAGTTTTCATAATCTTCTGAATATATAATATTAATTTTAGATTCTATAGCTAACAAAAGTAACATAGTTATTAATAAGGTAATTTTTTCTTATATGAGTGCCATAAAAAAATACTGTTGTTAAAATGTATAGAAATGCACCCAAAATAGCAACAATGTGATCAACTAAGTCATCTCAGTTTTCTGAGTAAAATAGAGCCAAATATTCACATGCATTTGAAGCCTTTTTTTTTTTTTAGAACTGTATGAAACATAATCTAAAAGCATTTTTTATAGGCAGTTAAAAAAAAAAAAGATCTCCTCATCTTCAGGTAAATGCCAGATTTCACAATCTGGCATTTACCTGAAGATGAGGAGGAAGCAGTGAAATTACAACAGGATAAAGCAAACCATCATAGGCAAAGATCTTGTAAAAATAATCATGAAATGATGTTTGTTTTACCAATTACGATACACCAAAATGATGTTGCAACTTTAGATCTTGCGGAGAAAGAATAGATGCCAGATCTCACTTGGTTTCAAGGATCACACCTAAATTTCCTTGCAGCTATAAAATTTATGTACTGTTGGTGCCATGAACTGACCTCATTTGAGTTTTGTAAGATGCAATTAAAAATGAACTGCAATACAATTGTTGACTGGAACAATTATATGCAGCAGTTTTGCACTTATGCCTTGTTAAGCCATTCTTGACCTGAAATTAAAATTGGTGGAAATAACAGAATAGCAGAGATTGACAGAAGTAATTTTGCAGAAAGGAAGAGTAATATTGAATGTGTCCTTCCTTCACAGTGGGTTTTTGGAGGCATTTGCAGGGAAACAAAAGAATGTTTTCTTGCAGCCATTTTGGATCATTCCACTTAAACCTTACTTTGGCGTGATTGAAAAAAATATTGTGGACGGTAGTACAATTTTTTTCACATTGCTGGAAAGCAAAACAGGGAATTTGAAAGAAGCAGGATATGATCATCTCACAGTTAACTACAGATACAGTTTCGTAGACCCAAACACTGGATGTCATACCCAAACATTTGAAAGAATGTGAAGCAGTGCAAAATGGCATAATAAATGCCAATGTGGTACCTCACACCACCATCTGCCAAATGCACCTCATGCCAGATGCAATCATTAGAGTTTATGTGGCGACACTTACATAAAAAAAATGAATATTTTTCCAAAATATTAGACATCTCTAAACTCATGGCCCCTGTTCATATTTAAATTCTATTGCATTTATAATGTATTTAAAATTTATTAATGCTGTTATAACAAAAATATTTTTTTTGTGGTGCCCATATGACAGAAAAGTACCTATGATAATGTTTAGGCAAATCAAAGTTTTATTTATAAAATTTTCCTCATTGTTAAAATTTTAGGTTTAATTAAGTAAACTTAAATAGTTTTATAAAATTTCTAAATATTTTGTAAGTTTCTGCGGATAATCATATTTATATACCAATGGTTTTTAAATTTTTTAGTTAGATATTTCTGTGAAGATACTTATTGGTGGAAAGGTAAGACTCAGAAAAAGAAGAACAAACTCATGGAATGCATGCATTGTGGTTACACTTGTGGTTACCCTAAAGATTTGAGAAGACACATTTTGACCCATACTGGAGAAAGACCACATACCTGTACTACATGTGGAAAAAAATTTGTTTTATCCCATCACCTGAAAAAGCATTTGAGAAGTGTTCATTTGTTAGATATTTGAAAACATTTGTTTTAAAAGTATGGATTTTGGTATAAATTTAAAGATTTGTTTTTCATAAAATAAAATTAATTCTAGTTATAATTCAGTACATTAATCTCTTAATTTTTATGTGTCACATTTTTTCGTGCAAACGTATTAACTGTAGCACAATGAAATGAGTTTTATGGCATACATCATAAAATTTTGTGTTTATTCTGTCACAAGCAGTCCAGTCAGACATCATACAAAGCCCTTGCAAATTAAAGTATCAGAATGCTGGTTTGATAAAGCTTTCTGTGTATAATACTCCCATTATAAGTGCTGAAATCTGACTAAAATGTTTTATTCTTATGTAGAAAATTTATGCATCTATTGAAAATATAAAAACAAATTACTATGAATTTGTTATATCTTGTTCAAAGTATGTGTAGTGCTTAACTGTTATCATTTGAGCTGTTGATAAATTAAATTACTCAAATTGTCCTTTAGGTGTTAACATATATTACATTATTATTATTTTTACTTAAAAACGTATAATTCAAACAAATGTTATTGGCTGTGGCTAACCATCTGCCACATATTTTTTATGCTATAGTCAGTCAAGACTTATCAGTTTTTGTAAAGTATTTAAATTCATGCATATTTGTTAACATTACAAACATAGAATTCTTGAAGGTGTTTTAATTTGGTTAGACAGTGCGTCTGCTTTTACTTGTTTGTAAAATCTTGTGCATTTTATTTTGCAAAATTTTTGCACTTTTTTCTTTCATTATTTAGAATTAGTTTTTATAATCAGAAGACTAAGAAAACATTAAGTGAAACTCGAATGGTATTACATGTTGACAGAGAAGAATTGGCTAACTTTGGTGGTAATTTGGTACAATTACGCTTTCTTTATTTCAAGTGAAAAATGTTTGCCAATCACTTCTGAAATAGCTTTATAGGGTTTTTTTATCCTGAACTACAACTAACTGGCATTACACGAACTGCACTAAATATGACTTCAAATGGTGGCTTGCTGCATACCTGTGTTTCTTTTTTCACCTTTTTGAAGAATCCCTTACTTACTTTATAATGTGTGTATGAACTCTGGAATTTGTGGCTCACTTTGAAAAGCTCAAAACTGCCTTTTTGAAATACTTCTGTTTTATAGGTATTCCAGCAGTCAGAATAAAATGGCTTTGTCTTACCTAATATTTTCTTTGATTGCATTTAAGTCATGGCTTTTCTTTCAGGCACTGCAACAAAAAAGGTTTCTTTAGTTTCCTGGCAAGCAACACACAGCCAACAGTATTTTTAGTCTTTACGAATGAACCTTCACCACCTATTTTCATGACTTTGGATCTCATAAATGCATGTTTGTCTCAAATAATTATTTTATTCTCTAACAGTAGTATCAGCCATACTGAGTTCTTCGATGTAAAATTTTATTGATATTATTTCTTTAGACCAGCTGTAGATGAATCTGATGGCAGTAACAAAAGTAGCCCACTTGCATACTCATCAATTACCTGTCTTTCAAACATTGCCATTTGTTGTTCAATTAACTAAAATAAAACTTCATTTCATGCAAATCTGAACATTTATGGTTACTTGGCAATATATTGCACTTGTAACAAACTAATATTACTAATACCTTCAATGTTTGGTAGATTCCATATATCCATGATTAATCTATAAACTGAAAAAAAAAAAAAAAAAAAAAATAAAAAAAAAAAAAAAAAGAAAATGAAAAAGAAAGAAACCTTTGTTAAAACTGCAGCTTGCATTCTGAAAACTTAGATGCAAAATTGTTGTAATAGTGCTTAATTTGCCGAAGCTAGCAACTATTTGCTCTTTTTTTGGTACATTTTAGCTTTTTCTCCACTAACACATAAGTACTTGGTGTTATTTATTAGTGGTTCCAGAAATTAATCTTGAAATTACTTCAGATATTAGAAGTGCTACTTGTTTAAGTACTTTCTGATTATCTTCAACCCCTTCCTGAAAAGTTACTCATTTTTTTATAACAGCAACCAGTTAAAATTTAAAATGTAAGAAACTTCCATAATGAAGCACTTTCTTTTTGTGCTTACTTCCCACATACATGGCATGTTTTAACTTCAGAAAGTTTCGGAAACTTGATTCAGTTCTGAGAGTTTCGGAAACTTGGTACCGTATCACACGGTGATCTATTTTCACTTAAAAAGAATCAGGTAATTGCACACTCTGCTTTTACATGTGCATTGATCATTTTTCATTTAAAAATCATCAGAGAATTGCACAAATTTTGATCAATAAAATTCAATCATTTACGAAATACAGCTTCATAGTACAGAGCATGCAAATTTTTGCATTCTGTGTTGTTAGGCAAAGTATCATATTTTTAGAAACACAATGCTTTTATTTCCATCAGTTGTCAAATTCCACATTCTCATTACAATTTCTTAGGCCCTCCCCACTCCAAATTCACTTAATGCATTAAAAAAAAGTACTAATGGCATCTCTTCATCTGTTGCATACATACATATACATTAGTTTCCATATAAATACATTTTGGCAACATATTGTTTTGGCTTTTGAATACTTTTCAGAGGGTACACATAATCAGAAAGTACCCTCTTTTACATTACGCTGACACCTATTTAAAAATCACTTTTCATTTTTATGTTTTATTTCAATAATATGATCATTCAAATAAAGAGACCGAACATTTTATATTGCATGCCAACGGCTCTAGATGGCCTGTTGTGTGTACCTAGGGCCATATCATGATAGCATATCACCTGTTACTGGATTCTGATTTATGCATTTGTTGTTGAGTAATTACCAGATGAGTGAGGTTGTATATAAGCTGCTTGTTTCGTTAGAAAAAGGCAAAAATGAAGTTGGAGAAGAACACGACAGTGTGAAAGTTGTGCATAAAACTGGAAAAAATTTTAACAGGATCATTTCAAATGCTCAGCCAAATATACAAAGATGACTGCATGAGTTGAACACAGTCCTTTTATTGATTTCAAATGTTTTAAGGTGGATAGAAGATCGGTTGCCAAAGACCTAAGGGTTGGATCAAAGCTGGTTTAATTATAAAAATACACATATGCTTAGGGCATCAAGGGTAAGGAGAGCACTATAAAAAGGTCTTTAGGAAGGGAAGCTCCAAAAAAATTTCCCCTTTCCTTTTTACCATAGAATATATCATGCGCGTAAACAAACCAAAAGAAGGGAAAAGCATGCATAAATTTCTGTGAAACTTCTAAAAGTTACCGGTCCTGGACTGGACGGCCATCCAGTGTCAACAAACTAATATGTTCAGAGTTCACCATAAATTTGTACTGTGTGGTCACATGCTAAACAAGGATGCCAGACGGAGAATTCTAACATGATTAAGAAATGCTGTATATAGGAAAATAACTGAACTGCAAGAGGAATCAGTTGTTGATGTTGCATCATGAGTATGCTTCAACTGATGCACCTTCTCCTTGTTGCCTGTTATCTGACAAAATATTGGACTTTCATTGTGTCCCACCTATCCTATTCTGCAGACATAGTTCCATACCATTTTTTCCACTTTTCCAAACTTAAACAGTTTGAAAGGAAATTGTTTCCAATCCATAGCGCAAGAAAATGTATTAAGAATATTGCATCAAAAAAGTGATTTCCGGTAGCCGTTCCAGAAGTGGGAAAGGTGAATTGCCACTACAAGTATTTTGAACGGGATATCGGTTGAAAGTTTTAAAATTAGCAATAAAATAATAACAGCAAAAGTTCGGGCTTTTTTTAAAACAGTACTTGTATTTTTTTACTTCCCAAAAATTTCAGGGATAAAGAGTGTTACTTTGTGGTACTAAGTGAAGTAATTAAAATGTGTAACAGTTAAATAAAAATGTAGGTTTAATTATGAAAATATGTACAAGAATGTTAGAAAAATATGTATGTCCATTGATTATGAAAGGTATGAAAAAATTTGAAAGGATGTGTGCTTGAAACTACAAAGTTTTTTCCAGCATTCCGTCTGATAATGTAGATAGTCAGGTGTATCTTGTGACTCAGTAAATAAAATGGCTACATTTGCAGTGGAGAAAACATGATGTATTTTAGAATACACCAGAAATGAATCCTTTATTGTGGTTCAACACAAATTCCAGTTCAGAAAGTTACTTTCAAATCTATCTACAATAATATGAGAAATTTAAAAGTGAGGTTTGCTTTTGCTTTGCATGTGTTCACAGTGCCTTCGAAAGTGCAAGGAATTGAGGGTGCATTTTCAATTTCAGATTCCATAACTTATCGTTTGGAAAATTTTATGAAAGGTGTATAAAATACATTTCATGCAAATCATACTCTCAGATGAAGTTGAAAAATAATACTAATATAAATTACAAAACAAGAACTTCTCTTCTGTGACCTGGTTATTTGTTAGATGAGTTAAATGACAGATAGCCATTGCATACATCACTGTACAAAATGCTAGGGCAAAAATTCATATCTGCTTGTGCTTATCTCTTCAAATTTCATTGTAATATCTTTCGTTGTTCCTTTTTTTAATTATTGAAATATAATACTTCTGTAAAAACTCCACGTAGTACTATGTGCATACATATAATGTAAATTTCATTCAACCTAGGTAGTAGCACTGAATGATTCCAAACGTTACATGGATGTAAAAATATTAAATGCAAAAAAGGATTAGCAAAAGAATTTTTTTATTTACTATTTTATATCGTTCTCACTAAATTTACTGCAACTTTTAGCATTTTTTTAATTCATAGATTTAATTGAGCTTATCAGAATTTAAAAGTGTTAATATATTTATTTTAAAAACTCTATGCATTTCGGAAAATAAAACAATGACATTCTTATTAATCTTTTTTTGGGGGGGGACTACTCAAATTATTTTACTTTCATTCCAGTATCAAAAGTTTCAAATATTATGTTAAAAAAATACAACTGGGTTATTTTAGGTATATTTCATGTTTATTAGTAAGAAATACAAAAATTCTCTTTTGCTTTGTAATTAAGTTTTCAAATGCACAAAACATAGCATCAAACAAAATTTATCATCAGCTATGTCTAGTATATGGAACAGATGTCATTCGTAAGCAGATGATGCATTACAGATACAAGCAACTTTCAGGTTATCAAAATATGCATGATGAGTGCAGTGGGCAGCCAGTGCTCGAATAAATGCAACTGAGTATTTTAGAGAACCATTACTTTATACTTATTTAAGTCTGCAGCCATTTTCCTCAGCTTTTCTGCTGTTTGTTGCATGAAATTTTAATGAAGTGGCTATTTTACCAGAAGTTGTGCACAAGGAGGTTGCTGAAGGAACTGAGATCTGAACATAAAGCTAAGTGCATGAGCTTGTATTGACATTTCAGCAATGATACCATGATGATGGTGACAAGCTTCTGAACTGGATCGTTGCTGTTGATGAAATATAAGTGGTGCACTTACAGATAATCAAACAACAATCAATACAGTAGTGTCATAATGGGTCTCTCATACAGATGAAATTGAAGCAGACTGTATTGGTATGGAAAGTGATATGCATAGTGTTTTGGGACAAGCAGTTGTTCTGCTCATTGAGTTCCTGATCACAGGTAAAACCACAAGTGTTGATGACTACTGTGAAAAATTGTGTGACAAGTTCTTGGAAACAAATGATGTGGTGCACTTACTATCTACATTGGCTCATATAGCTCTTTGCCCAACAATTCTAGAGGAGTTCTGCTGAGTCGTTTTTGAACACCTGCCATAGATGTTACTTCCAATGATTTTCACCTTTTCTTATATCTCAAGAAATTCCTGTGGTCAGCATTTTCAGAGTGATATAGATGTGCAGATGGCTGCAATTGGAAATTGCTGTGTTTGTTGCAAAATCTTCCCGTGAGATTATTTATTTTATGTAAATAATACCAGGAAATTTGCTTTCTAAAGTTCGTATTGTTTAAAATTTTATATCAGAATTTAATTTTCAGTTTTCTGCAAGAAATATATGTACTGCCAGCATAAAGCTGAACTAAATAAATAATAAAAGATATTTTAAGAGATGCCTAATTAATTAGTATGTTGTAGTAATGTTAGAAATTTTTTTCCAATAACAAGCAGATATTACCATTTCATGTCATCTTTGTTTGCAGCATAAGCTGTAGAATACACATATAATAAGCACAATGTATTAACATAGTGTAATAAGCCCAAACCTAACCACTAATTTTAATTTTACATCTTTGCTACAATAGTTGATGTGTGGCAAGTATATATTGTCTTTCTGTGCTAATACACTTTTATAAACACATCATAATAATGCTGTATTTTTAGATATTTTTAACATAAAAAGGATGGGGTTGGAGAGAAACATGCTACAGTTTGAAATGTTTTCATCAACTAAGCAAAGAGGCTGTCAGTTGATAACACTAAATTTTATTGCGGGGGGGGGG
>KK112250.1:693819-718788 GCA_000611955.2 Stegodyphus mimosarum | reverse complement strand
TAAAAAAAAAAAAAAAAAAAGATTATGATTTTTATGTAGCAATTTATATATATGTTAGATAAAAATATGTAAAATAAACATCTAATTTTAACTGGCAATAGCCCTTTTTATTCTTCATTTTAATTTGGGTATTTTCATTCTCTATTCTAAAAAAGTAATTGCTTATAATAAATTTCTCTGGACTATGTCATTTCTAGATTAATCCACAACATATGACTTTTACATAATGCTCTGATGAAAACAACTAAGCTTTCAGCCAGTAATAATTTTAGAGTTCTGACTTAATATATCTTTTCCCCAAATGAGATGTGATTAGAATGTTAAGTAAGACAGAATTTCATAACAATTATAAATGGAATTTAATGTTTTCTGTGATTACCATTTATAAATTTGTAACAACTTGCTGAATACTCGTAAATAAGAAATTTGCCTGTATCTATATTACACATGTGGAAAACAATAAAAACACTCATGCAGCATCCTGTTCACCTGGAATCAAATACAGGTCAAACTACCAATGTTCAGTGACTTTACTGTTTGGCTGCTGAAGAACTTATTGCCTTTTTTATATTATAAACAAAAAATTTTATATCATAAACAAAACAATTTTATACTATAAATAAAAAATATATATATATTTAATTCTGATATCTTCATTTATTTCGGACTTCCACTGTATCCACTATGAAAAAAACTATTGAAGCAAATAAAAAGGCTAATAACAAAAAAATGGTAATTCTAGTGGAAAAGGAGAAATAACTTAGAACCAGAAAACATAAATCAATTACTTACTCAACATGGAGAATTTGATAGCATCCTTTACAGGCTTATCAGATATAAAATCATTAGCAAAGAAGTGAATCCTTAGTAAAGAAGTCAGTGCAAAATGACAAGGATATACCTGGGCCTGTCAAATATCAAGTAGGGTTATTAGTCTTGCCAAATATTTGATAATATTGAAAAAACTTCTCATAAGTGACAAAAGGCCAACAACAATTCCTTTTTGTAAATGATGGATACTCTTGATGTTTGCACTGCATAATGAAGAATTTGGTAAATGACTTTATTTTATGATAATACCTGATTTCTGTTGAGTGCACCTTCAGTATACATTATAAATATAGCATATGTATTGTGAAATAGCATGCATTGAATCTCTGTTGAGTGTAGCTTTATGCCCATTGTTGTATTTTTTATTATTCATTGTAATTATTTAACATTTTTTATACATATTGTCTACTTTTATTTCTATTATTTAATAGTATTTATCTTTATTTATTATTACTGTATATTTACATTTATTTTGTTTAATATGTTTACTGTTGCCATTAATGATATAACATTAGTTTGGACATTCTCTGGCTAATTTCATATTTATTAATATTGTTCATAGCTTTTATACAATATTGAGGTATAATTTAAATTTACTAATAGAATTAGTGTTATTGTAATTATTAATATTTTCTTATCTTCTGAAAATTATTATGTATTATATATTAAAAAATAAGGGGCCTATCAATCAGTACAAGATAAGATGTATAACCTCCTTCAGTGATCAAAATTATATCTTTTACAGACTTTTCTATTAAAACAGACTTTAATTTTCAATGGAACAGACAAAAGTTCATTAGATAAGATTAAATTTGATTATTATTTAGCAATCATTTTAACAAATGTTGTGACTAAACAAATGTGATATTATGTAAATTTCTTCATGTAACATAACTGCAATCAGTTATTTTCTGTTGGACATTTTTGTAAAACTTTTCATTGTCTTTTTGTGATTTTTTATTCTTTAGGATGTTCTTTTTTATTGTGTATGTTAAAATATAATATTTTTTTTTTAACTTAGATTACATGCCAACAAAAAGGAAGCGTGTTGTTTTGACTATGAAGGACAAAATTAATATTATTATCAGATTGAAACAAGGTGAAAGTGGATCTAAACTTGCAGATGAATATGGAGTTGGGAAATCAACAATTTCAGATATAAAGAAAAATTCAGAATCTATTTTAAAGTATGTCTCTGATAGTGAAGATGATAGTTTGCTGAGAAAAACAATGCGAAGAATTGATTAAAGAAAGCTTGTTTGAGCTGTCTGTTCATAGGTTTTTGAAAATATTTTTTTTTATGACAACTGATTCTGGATTTTGAATATGTTTGATTGATCACTAATATTTAATGAAAAATAGGAGGATATTTATCATATAAGACATATAACAGCTAGCTGGGAAATTTCAAAGTCCAGAGTAGAAAGGATTAAGCATATTAAAGAATTTCCTTGTTCAAATAATTTACTAAGAGAATGGCATCCAATTTGGATCAGGATTTTTTTTAAAGGAAATATCAATCTTTCTCTCTGTAACTGTGTTTTATTTAAAAAATAAAATGCATTCTAGCTGAACTATGAAACTAATCACTTTCAAAATATAACACATAAATTACATACATTTAGCTCACATATGTTTTCAAACAGTTATATTTCTTAAATAAATTTTTCATAGATTTTGCACTAAATAATGAAACACAAGCTTCAATTTTTTTTAATTTATTGTTTTTTCTCTATTTTAAAAATAAACACCATTAAAATATTCTTGTATTAAAATAATTTATCCAAAAAGTGTTGATCAGCAACTCACATAATATTTTGGACTCTTAAAATGTTTCTTGTAACATTTTTTGTTTTAGATGAAAATACATCCCATGAATGTGGAAATTATTGTTTGCTTAGAAAAATGTATTAACAGTTCCATAGTTGATGGAACACGGTAAAATGCTACAATTTAATGATGAATTTTGTTAGAAATTTAATAGTTCATCATTTGAAGATGATAAAAGTATTCAGAATATCCCCCAAAAAATTACTGATGTAAAGTGTTCAGTGGTTATTCTTATGGTATAGAACAATGGAAATTTTGTAGTATTGTTGAAAATGCACTGAAGTTTTGACCACATTTTAGGCCAATACTAAGGAATCACAAATTTATCCTATGAAAAATCAAACAACACCCTAAAATTAGTACTGTAAAGCTTGCAAGGAATATAAAAGAACAGTTTGCAAAAGAAGTTGACTTTGAAACTCTTAGTAGAGACATTAGGGCACATGCATACAATGGATTGTCAGCAAGGAGAAAATTCTTTGTCAAAAAGAAAACAAGGAAAATATATCTGAATTTTGCAGAATCCATGTTAAGCAAAGATTTATTATATTGAAATGATATTATATTTGAAGATGGGCAAATTATTCTGCGGTGAAAGCTGCATGAAGAATTGAACTGGAAAAATCTGTTGCTTGCTTTTAAGCAGTGCACTAGGCGGAAAGGGTACCCAGACTTGGCATTGCTTAAGGCAGCCTTACACGTTTAATTGCCCCAACCCCTAGAGGTAATCCAAAGAGGCATAATCCCCCCAAGTCAACCCAGGAGGACAATTTTTGTTTCACAAAATCTCGGTTTTAGGTCACAAAGTCAGTGGTGGATGGCTACACATCTACCTAAAATCAAAGTCCACTTGTTTGACATCAACCATCCCTCAGTGTTGATCAAGGGGAGCCAAACCCCCAAGGACAACATTCAGTATCAAACTATGTAGTGTCCCCAAGACCAAGGGGCAGACAAGCCAGTAGCATATTTGTCCCTGCCGAGCCTGAGCCTACCACCAAATAAATGATGGTTCTAGTCACTGTCAAGACTGTTAATTTTTCCCAGAAGTCGAGTCTGTCTAGATATTGATCTAGCAGAACATTGGGATTATTCCCAGTCAACCTCTGGGGAGCCTGCTTTTAAGCAGGAGAGTGGAGGCATAATGGTTTGAAAATGTTTTGCTACTTCTGGGATGGAAAATTGAGTTTTTTGTAGAAAATAATATGGATTTATGCAAATATATAACTATTCTTAAAAAAAGAAAGAAAGAAAACTGAAAGTGTCAGCAAGAAAGATGGAATGAAAATATGTTCAAGCTTCATCAGGATAAAGATACTAAATTTTTGCTTGTGGTTATTATACAACTGTCTTGAGTTTAACAAAGCTCTTTCATATTCATTGTGATCAAATCCTATTAAACAGTTATGGAATGAGTTGGAGAAAAGAATAAAAGCATGGTATTTCTTCGAAAGCTTTGCTCAAAGCAATTTTTACAAAGGAATGGAACAAAATGGAATATTCTTTCATGAAAAATTCATTAATATCCATGAAAAGTATAATTTAATGTAAAGGATATTCAGAAAAATATTGAATATCAAATTATTTTCATATTTTTTTTAAATATAAAGTGTTTGTTTAAAGGTACAGATACTTATGTGAGCTATTTTCAAAAATTTTTGAATAAATTATTTTTTTACCAAAAATGTTTTGAATAATTTTTTTCAAAGCAAACAGGTGTTTAAATGAGATGATCAGCAATATACATGAAAGAAGAATAAAGTCATAGCCACCATTATATATAAATGAGCCTACAAGATCTGTTCAAAAAGAATTTGACTAACAAAACATAAGTGTTCAGCACCTATTCACAGAAATTCATCTTGCATAGGTCATTAGTTTTTGAGAGAAAAAATAACAGATATTTCTTGAATGGAAAGCTATTATGAATAATTAGTTCATCTCTGAAAAGATTTTATACTGTAATATCTAAATTTTCTCTGAATTAAACACAAAAAGAACTCAGTTTCAATTGTTTTGTTATTAGAATACAGGTTTTGATACCTAATTTTACAATGGTGTAATGTATACAATGATATACCAGCTTTTCACAGACAATTTAGCACAAAATTAAAAAGATTACATTAGTAAAAAACAAACACTCTGCAAACATTTTGTTAAACTGTATCTCAAATTAAAAATGATTAAGTAAACCATTACCAAAAAATCAGACAAAAGAATCTTTAACACCAATTTTTTTGTAGATTTAATGAACTCTCAGTTTAAATAAATCATGCACACATTTAGTACTTTGGTATTAAATGTGTGCAAGATTAATATTTTTAGTACATTTAATATACTTTTAGTTAGTTGTATGCATTTACTTTCGTCATCCATAACTGCAACTGAAATACTGTAAAATATTCATATGTTTTGGCAAATAGTTTTACATTCTTCATCTATGTTAACAGGTGAAGAGATTTATGATGTGTCGTCAGTGTAAGAAATTCTTTAATAAGTTATTGATAAATTTCTGCACGAAAAATTAGTGAATTCTTAATGTGGAATTATAATTCAAGAGGATTTTGCTAAGTGGAAAAAGGTTAAAATAACTATAACATAAAATGTTTTAGTTTTTAAATCAATTACAGCTTTTTTTGTAACTTTTCTATTATTAATTTTGAAACTTTGGATAACCTGCAAGTTATGGAATTAATATAAGAATTCAATGTTTACTGATTTTATTTTGAAATTAAGCCCTGAATACAATGGTTATATAGAAACATAATTCAGAAGCTAAAATGAATCTAATATTTTATCTTATATATACATAAAAATTTTGATTCAGAAATGTATGAGTAATTAAAATTACTTAAATATGCTAGAAAAAGTTTAACATGAAGCTAGAATGAGTAAAGTTTATAGTTGTTTGAATTGGAATATAATATAACCTCATCAATTATATGGGACCATAGCCTTCTTGGATTATCAGAAACTCAGTTGATAGAGAGTGAACTTTAACCATGAATTATAAAAATTAAATATTAAATTTCTTTTTTAACAAGATTTTCTGAAACTCTTTATTTTAAATTCTAAAAGTAAGTGAACAAATAATGTTATTAACATTTAAACAAACTTTTTTATTAATAAATAAAAATCAAACAAATAATAATCAACAATCTTCAATTAAAACAAATAATGCATACAAGATTTCACTTTATGAAAAAATTGGAATCCATCAAAACTGAAGCAGTTGTGAATTTTGTTCGAGTTTCTTGCATATTTTTTGAGAACCGTTTTTTTTTTATTTGGAAAAAAAATCTGTTACCCTTTTTTGTGATAGACCTATAGGTTGTGTCATCATGCAACTTTCCCACAGATGAAGCATCGGGATGTTGCTCATCATGGTTAATTTTCACATTATCAGTTTCCATTTCAGATCATCCTAACATCACTGTCATCACTCAATTTTTGTTGTTCTGCAAATGTACAGTGTAATTATTGCCTCATTTACTCAAAACTTGAAACCTTGGGTTTCTATTTTTTATGTTTATCTATTACATCATCTTGAAGGATGTCTTCACATCCTAATATCTTTTGAAATAAGCCTATAGATTCATTGTCAGTTGGTACTAGGCTGCTAATTGTTGCTTTCATTTTTAACATGTGGAACCATGTTAAAAATTTTATGTATTGCTTAATAGAAAGGCTATTAAATGATGCATCATTGTCAACTAACAAGACAGTTCACGAATGTTAATGATTTTCGTTATACCCTGTCTATGTTACTGTATTTTTCAAATGATTTCTTACAAACTGAAAGCTGGCTTGGTCAATAAAGGGTTTGATTGACAGAAGCCTACTTAAAAGAGGCTCTGCTGCACTAATAATTTGAATAAAGTTCTGTCCAGCCTAAAATGTTGAGATTTTTTAAATAGTATTCTTACAACAGTGTAACATTTCTGTATTAGCCTATTTACTTGCATTGTTCCTACTAATTTTACTGCTTAAAAACTGTGAGGTTAAAAATGCACAGAATACACTATTTCTAAAGAGATAGCTTAAATGAAAAACATAGAACATTAAAAAGCACACACAACGGCATGCTAATATTATTTTACTATATGTTACAAAGGACTTAATCAATTTCAATAATTCTTTTTACATATACAAAATAATTTCCTTTTGTGCATATATTACCATTAATCTAAAGTTTCTACGTCATATGCTTAAAAAATTTAGGGTATTCATGGCGGTTCATCCAATAACTGGACTCTTTATTTACTTTTTAGAATAGAGAATAGTTTAAAGAATAGAATCTAGTTCAGAGAATGTAGGAAGGTAACCTAGAGAGTGGTCATGTTTTTGGATTGAATTTTTCAAAAGGTTTCATTTACAACAGTGCATTAGAGTTTTCATTATAAGGTGATAGGTCACATAGGATTCTCCATTATTTGGCATAGTGTTTATTGCACATTAATCGGAAATAAAACAATATGTCTTGATTTACTAATTTTTTTTTATTGGATTTTGATTTACTAATTTTTTTATACATAAAAAGTTTTTTCTTACAAAAATCAAATGCTATCTATTATTATTAAACTTCCACAAGTTATAAAAATACATAAGGGACAATAAAAAAATTTTTTATAGTCTTAAAAATAAACTGTTTTTATTAAACAAAATTTTTAAAAGCACGGAGAACACATGAAAACAGCATATGAGATGCAGTTTGCTGTATGACACTTTTTGCATTCATATTAGCTTAATCTTTTCTTACGAGTCTTGAAATAGCATACTGCATCTTTTTGGGGCTATCTGAGGCTCATCGTAATTTTGAGGTTGTTGTTCCTGGTTGGGAGCACATGTCTTTCAATTTTGTTGTAAGTGCACTAGCATCCCAATAGACTTCAGACTTTGTTGAGCAAGTTGTCCAAGCACAAGTTCATTAGACAGTTGTTTTATTAACACCCTTCGTTCAAAAGCTGTGTACTCATTACCTATATGTATGATCAGAGAATTGATTGAAGTAATGTTTAACATTGTAAAAAAGATTACCATGGCCGCTGTTTTACATTCCGAGACACATTATATGAACCGGACATTTTATCTACAATATCTGCTCCAAACATGGTTTCATTGTAGAAACTGGTTATTTCTGGTTTCTGTTTTTTGAAGTACAAAGATCAATAGGTCGGTCATCATGCAATAATGATACAAGAAGGATATTTTTGTTTTTTCTTGGAATGTAGCACACCAAAACATTACCATCGTTACTGAAGCCAAAACTACTGGAGTGTTGTGGTTTGGCTTTGCCCCAAATAAAAGTCAGTATTTTCTTCAATGTTGTCTTCTTCACTTCCCTCTTGTTCTGTCTTTGCTTCCTCTTTACATTCCTCTACACCATCTTCTGTATCAATATAGCTTTCAACATCAAAATCTTCATCTTTGATATCCTCATCGTCTTCATCTGATGCCTCCAATAAACGGTGAATTTCTTCAAGAACTTGAGGTTTTCTCAAATCAAACATTTTTTGGGACATTTTGAAGCATGAACGAAACAAATATTTATAATGTTATTATGAAAATGTCTTTGTAAAAAGCAATATTTTAAATTATTAAAACATTTTAAAATCCATGACATGATCAGGCACAATGTGCTTGAAAAGCCAAAGCCCAAAAACATACTCAATTTTGTAGATAATCGTAAAATTTTTTACTATACGAAATTACTACCAAAAAAGTGTGATACCATATTAACAAATCACAGAAAACTTATTTGTCAAATTGCAACATAAGCAGGCACAATCAGCCTATTAGATCCTGTCATCTCTCAACTAGAAATATATTCACTGACTGATCTTATGACTGCCAGTGGGACTAGAAGAGGGAAAGCTAACTGGATGAAGAAGGAGTGACAATGTTTGAAGGAGGCAGGGAAAACAAAAGTGCTTGAGGTGCACCCAACAGAGTGATTTTTTATGCCAATAGTAGAAATACGGATTCTTGATTGCAGCATAATGTTACCAATACCATTTGATTTCTAGTACTTGCTGTAGTAGTAAGATGAGGATTGTTGTTTACCATTTGATTTCCAGTACTTGTTGCGGTTACAGGAATTATTTGACTTGATTTTTTTTATGTATTAGCCATTTTAATTTATAGCTGCTGATTTATGGTGCATGACATGTTATTTAAATTAAGTGTTTTATATACTAACTAATATTATATTAATTATGCTTTAGTGCTTACAGTTAGTGTACATGGTAATTCTTCAATAGAATCTTTTTAATTTGAGAAGCACTTCCGGAAAGAACCCGGTGAATGTAAACACTGTCAACAATGGCAATAATAGTTCAGACAATGGTAATCCAACAGATTCACTTGTTCAGAGGGAGCAACCATTCTCCTTAGGTTGTTTTCAGTTCTTTAACATTGCACACACACACACACACACCAAAAAAAAAAAAAAAAACTTTGGAGAGACTTAGTGCTTAGTGGGCATAAACAAGATATCTACTTTCCCTGTCTTCATTTGATATCTAATCTACGAGTAAGATGACGTTACATAAAAAATATGCCCTTAAAGCTCAGTAAATTTCTGCATATAAACTTCCTTGTGCAATCTGAGTTTCTGAAGTAGAGAGTACTCTTGTGTTTATTTCAGTACACTCTTGTGTTTATTTTAAATCACTAAAAAATATATCAGATTTCAGTCTTAAATTAATTGCATTAATGTTTGCAAAATTTTCACCCAATAATCAACATTTTGAGCTTTAATTTCTACACTGTATAAGAAAGAAAATTAATATTTTCTTCTTTTTATATTATTCAAATGAAAGAATTTAAAATTACACATCTTTTTTATAATAAATGTGACATCCTTTGTTATTTTATTATATATATGAAAGAAATGTTTAAATATAAATTATTTACATAGTGTTTGGGAAGATATTTAAACAGAAGATATATTGGAAGATATTTTTTGATAGTTTTACATGTTCATATTTTTTAATAACTATAGATATATAAGCTTGTTCTGAATAGAAATTTGAAAAATATATTGCAACCACACTAAATTTGAAATTTAATAAAAAATTATTCTGTGAAATGCAGTCTCAATTAATATGAATGAGCCCTCCTGCAACTGCCAAAGTATCTCCATAGAAAGATTACATCACTTTTAGGCTTAAAAATGACTTAAAAAATGGATACCAGGCTTTTCTAATGTGGATATGAGCCAGTTTCCCTTAGAAAGTCTTCCACAAATGCATCCTTCCTTCTAGGGAGTTAGCCCTCATAAGCTTTAGCAAATATATAAAACCAAGCTTTAGCAAGTATGATTTACAATTTGCTTGTGATAAGAATAATGTCATAATATATCATAATATTTTTTTCATGTAGGTGTGAATAATTCATGATTATTCATAATTCTCTCATCACAAGAAGAGTTCGCAGTATTCCACATGTTAATGTATTTCATTTTTTTTTAATTTAAAAATTTTTAATTTACTGAGAATTAAGGTAGATGCATGATTGATTGAAGGTTGAAGATGATAAAAAAGATACTCACTTGAAGACTTTCTTTCAAGAAAGACATATTTTACCTCACATTTGGATATACAAAAATGGCCGTTAATAAAATTTCACATCAATAAAAGCATTTAAATGTACAACTTAAAACTTTACAAATCAGTATGACTATTCATTGGAACAGTTTTCTGTATGTATGTACAGATGTATTATCTCTTTATAATTCAGCAAACATGTAAGTGAATTGTCCCTGAAACAATTGTGAACATAAATGAAAATCTATTTGTATGAAGAAAAACCAAAGCTGGCATGATTCTTTCACAATATTAGATATTTGACAATTTATGCCAAGAAACTGAGAAATTCTTTCTTGTTCAAATTCCAAATAGAGAGGCAATCATACTTATGGCAAAAATTGTCAACTATGTATAATAGGGAAAAGCGGCTTACAGACACTTTATTGTGAACTATAAATTTCATTTTGTTGATCTAACAACAGCTCAGCCACAAAATACTGAAAAACTGTGGAGCTCCACTAAAGTGGTGTAATAAAAATCGACAAGGCATGTTTCACTATTATCATGTGTATTACCTTGCAGAGTTCATGTGGCAAAAACATTTGAGATTATGAAAGGCTTCCTATACCATATCAAAAGCCATCACGGAAACATGGCAGCCACAAAGTATGCATGAGAAGTAAATATGAATTTATCAATAATCATGTCAGCTTGGTAATTAAAAAAAACGGAAGCTTCAATACTAAGGAGGTACCATAACATTTTTAAAACTAAGGTTCTGTTGGTTTGTTGCCATATCAACATGTTTTGTTTTTGATGTAGCCCAATTATGAAAAATCTTTTAATTTCTTTTTTAAATTTAGTAGTGTGTCATTATCCTGTATAACATATGTTTGGGGGTTCCTTCAGTATACTTTACAGTATGTAGCAAGGACTTGAAAATTTACAGATGTTTCCTCACAGAAATCTCTACATCTCCAACTGTCTCAGCAGAAAAGAGGCTGTGTTGAAGTAGGGTGGAGGACATTTGACTGGTTGCTGAGTGCATTATTTTAACAGTCATTGTAATGTCCATTAAGCACATAATTTATCTATTTCTGTACAATATTTTGCCAGTTAATTTTTTTTTAGTGATTCATTATTTTTTGGCAACTTCCCACCCATAAGCTATGAACAAGTATTGATGAAGCAATGCACCATGTCACCAGAAAGTATTTATATGGCAATCCATGAAGTTGCCAGAGTGTATTTATTTTTTTGTTGTGCCACCCATTACATGCGTAGCATTTCCCCAGACATTTTTTTCTAATCTGATTACAGATTGTGAACCCTCCTATGGAAATTGTAATGGTCTAACCTAATAGCACAGCACACTGTTGTTTTTATTGCTTTTGGCAAAATCTCAGACATAGCTTTCTACACTCCTACAATGTAATATGGCTTGTTAAAACACACAACATGCCTATTTCTTCCCTGTCACTTTAGAATTTTGATATCGATTTTGTGCTATTTTATGATGTTTCCTTGAGTGAGCATTAACGGTTCCTTCACTACCTTTAGCCATTGCTCACTCTTAATTAACTCAGTATTTCTTAACGAAGTTGTGGAGGTAATTGCATTAAGTTGCAAAGGTACTCCGGAAGTCAACGCCTTGGGCCTTGAGTGAAAACAGATGACTGTGCACATGGTAAGGTAAGAACAAAATCAGAATTTAAAGTATGAATATCTTATTTATATATATATATATATGTATATATATAAAAAGAATGTAGAAAAACAGGCAGCAATGGATACATCATTGAAATAGATGGAACAACACCCAAACAAATGTTTCTTTCCAGTGAGGTAAATGATTTAGTTAATGACGAAATGACCATACAGCATATGGATATCTAGAAATGCAAAATAATCACTAACACATAAACAGATAATGATAATTTTCTGTAATTCAATAATATATTTAAAAAAAAATCATAAAATTCTAAAAATCTAAAACGTTTGATTTACCATAGCTGTGAACATTGTATTCAAATTTAAGGTTAGGTTAGGTCAGGTTATTTGAATGCAGCAAAGCACACAAGGGCTATAAGCCTAAGGGGAGGGATACCTTCATGGAAAACTTTCTAAGGAAAACTGGCTAATATTCATGTAACACATGGAGTAAAAAAACAACTATGCAGTTAGTCTATTCCAATGAGTTTGAACCTGAATTGAACTAACAGTGTTCAGTGGTCATAACCTTGCAGCCACAGGTGGGGACATAAATTTAATGTATATTAGCAGGATTTTCTTATCATGGTATGCTCACAGCAGCCGATTGATAAAATTGAGGGACACTGGTAGTTCACCCCAATTTCAAATTCCGGGAAAAAGACTGGCAAGATGGAGGTGAGGAATTTTTCTCTCTCTCTCTCACACACACACACAAAAAAAAAAAAGCCCTCCAAAAAGGCATCCTTCCTCTTAGACAAAAAACTCTTCAGTCTTTTGTTATAATCTAAGTAATGTAATCCTAATTTATAAGCATAATTATGATCCAAATGGGACTATATTCAATAATTAAAAAAAAAAAAACTTAAAAATTTGTAATTATAGAAGTAACTTGCTTATACACAGGTGTGCAAAAATTAAGGACGAAGTCGAAAAATTAGCATATCAGCTGAACGAAGAGGCAGAGTGGACAGAAAGACCAATCAGGAGATTAAGTAACGTGATGTACGGTAGCACATGCGCAGATATGCAGGTAGACGTAATGGGGGCGTGTCTGAGTAGTATAAAGCATGTTGTCGGTGTAAGATCAGTATTTCTGGCAAAGAGATTACACGCCGTATAGCAATTAAAATCACACCGAGTTGCTGCCTCAGCAAGAAATAGCAAATAATCAATCTGTTAGATGACATCTGGATGCTTTTACCCGAGGTCGAATCATTGGGAAGTTGGAGGAAGGCCGCAGTGTGACAAGTGTGGCTGCAGAGTTCAGAATTGTTCACACCATCGTTTCACGACTTTGGAGACAATTTCAAACTACAGGAACAGCTATCCGGGGGCTTAGTAGTGATCGTCCACGAGGAACAGATGCCATTACACAGATGACCGGTATATTGCCTTACAGGCCAGAAGAAACAGGCGGCAGACAGTGGGAGAAATCGCTAGACACACAACGCAGGCGACTGGATGACCGATATCGCATTTTACCATGGCCAGAAGACTGCACAGTGGTGGTCTGTTTGCACGACGCCCTGTACGGTGTGTACCTCTAACGCCTGCCCATCGGAGAAGGCGTTCTCTATGGTGCCGGGAACACCGGAATTGGAGAAACAATGAATGCAGACGAGTACTCTTTACAGATGAGAGCAGATTCAGTCTGAGTAGCCATTCTCATTGCATACTCATCTGGAGAGAGCGGGGAAGCCGCAATCATCCCTCGAACATCATTAAAAGGAACAGGTATGGAGGTGGCGATGTTCTCGTTTGGGGAGGCATCATGCTTGGTAGTTGTACAGACCTTCACATCACAGGTTCAGTCAATGGGACCCGTTATTGTAACGAGATTCTTCTTCCATATGTGCGTCTTTTTAGAGGCGCTATGGGTCCGCAGTTCCTTTTCATGGACGACAATGCACCATGTCATCGCACAGTAGCTGCCGAACAGCTCTTAGAGAGTGAGGATACTGAACGTATGGATTGGCCGGCACGATCTTCGGATCTCAATCACATCAAGCATGTATGGGATTTTCTAGGCAGATGCTTGGCAGCTCGTACCTTACCACCAGTAACGCTTCCGGAGCTTCGATTGGCGCTGCAAGACGAATGGACAGCAATGCCTCAACAACGCATTGACACCCTCATTCTCAGCATGGGCAGAGGCTGTGAAACCTGCCTAGCAGTCAGGGGAGATCATATCCCCTATTAAAGACCAGAGGTTTCTTGCTGGATACCCATCTAAGAGCGGATGTTTCTTGCTGGACACCCATCACAGGGATGTTTCGGCCTTCAGTTGCATTGCGCTCCATGCTACTCTTTCAATAAAGCCTCTTTTTATCCCTCTGATTTCTCTTTTAGTAAGTGTTGCTTACATTACTCATGTCCTTACGTATTGGGGATCTTACGGTATTAAATGTGTTGATTTGAAAGCTTTTGTACAAAGTTATATTGAAAAAACCGTCTCGTCCTTAATTTTTGCACACCAGAGTAGATCATACCAATTATGTTAAATACCAAAGTACAGAATAATTTCTTTAAAACATGAGTGACCATACTTCTGTCCAGAGTTTTTGTGCAGTAGTTATATTAAACACAGCAAAAGTTGCATAGCAGTACATAAAGAATCTTTCCAAGTTTACATTTGTAATAGGCCCTCACATAACTGTAGATATTTAATTGCTAATTTGTGAACTAGCAAATAAATGTTCACTACACAATGACCCCCATATTTTAGAATTAGCAAAACATGTTAGTTATAGAGATTTCTTGCAATATCAAACAGTAGTATTTATGGACAAGATAATTCATGCATATTGCAATAAATTTTGAAGAGATTGATTACCTGTGTGCGATGCAAAATATTTTGTTGTATTGTTTTACATAGATTGGCCAAGATTAGATCACAAAAGTGGATATAATAACTGTATGGCACATAAAAATTTTTAAGAGATTCTTTGTGAAATGCACCTTTTCACAGAATTTGTTATTTAACTATAAATATTTAAAGCCCAGCCTTGTCTTGGCTCCGAATTAGCATCACTGCTGCAGAAGCACATGACATGCTGAGCATCTTTCAGCATATATACCAGTTACTCTATTATTATTCTGAAGCATGTCTTGCTATTTGAAGAGTTCTTATAAATATCAAACATTAATCTGTGTAAATATCGATGACTGAACTAACATTTTATTCTCCACATGCTTCACACTTTCTTTGAATATCTTCTACTTAAATTTTGAAACAGTCATGGTTTTGTTTTCTGTTTTGTGGCTTGTTAAAAAATGTTTTTTAAAAAAGTAAGAAAGAAAAGGAAGGAAAGAAAACTCTATTGTAGCTGAAATTAGTCAGACAGAAAATTATATTATAGATTGGTTAGTCAATATTGACCACATCTATTAAGGTATAATTCAAGTCCTTTCAAACATTTTTTCCCCTGCATGCTTCTATATCTTCAACTATATACCACTGCATACTTTGCCAACCTATGACAGTTAAAAATCAGGAGATTTTTCTTAAGAAATCAGGAGTATTTTCTCAACGACAAAAAGATTTTTTAAATAATAAAAATACATACAAGGAAAAAATATTTTTAATCATGAATTAAATTTAAATGGTAACTAATTAATACTTGAAAGTTCAGTTATTATTTTTTTAATCCAAATAATGCAAAAATACATACATGTAGAAAAAAAGCAGTTTTATTACTTGTACCTTCTAATAATAAAAAAATACTCTAATCTGTTTCCTTAATCATTAAATAGTTTAACCATATCACTAATAATTGATGCAAAATATGAGTTAATGTAATTCTGGACTATGTAATTGTGTTAAGAACATCATATGATGACAAAATAAGAGTGCTCAAAAAGATTTGTCCAGGTCCGAAGACAAAAATATAAATATTCGTTCTGCATAAGATAAAATTACAGTAATTGGAAAATTTGTCCCTTGTCAAGCGATTTTTTAAATTTTGGGAGAGCTTTATGCTTACATTTTGTGGACACGTCTTTTGTATTCACATACACAAAGCAGAAGCATGGAATATCTCAGTGATGAAACAAGTTCGGTTTATTTGATATGAGTCTAGAGAAAAACAAATGCTTTCAGATGCCAAAAATCACTTTTTTTTGGGGGGGGGATAGTGAAGCTAAGCAACATAAAAATCGTGAGAAATTTTAAGAATAAGAGGAAGTCGAAAGAAATAAGTTAAAAATCGGGTTGGCAGGAATGTGGTCAGAAATCGGGAAAGTTGGCAACTCTGCCATTGCAAGCAAGCATCTTACTTTCTAATAATCTTTTTTAACTAAAGGAAACAAATTCCCTTTATGCACACATGCCGTATTCGGAATTAAAATAACACCCAAGTACTAAATCAAACTTAATGTTTTGTAATAGAAATAGAGGTGGTAATAATGGAGATGAACGCAGAAAATAATTTGAATAGTTGCTATAAATAGAAAAATAATATTCATGGTACTGCCAAATATTATTTTCCAGTTTGGCAGTATCTACATTTAATTTGTCTTTCATAAAGAAAGCCTATACAATTGATTTTCATTCTTTTGAATATTCAGAACTGCATTATACCATAAAAATATAAATATAATAAGGGCAATGCTTGCCAAACAAAAGCGTGTTGACGGCCACATATAAAATCCGATATTTATTAATTGCTTCAAATTAACTCATTATTAAGATGCATGATAAAAGTACACCAACATTTTTAAAGCAAAAAATACTTAGGGAAGAAAATGAGCATAGAATTTCGGCTTTAGTGTAGAATTGGATGCCCTTTCGATTGGCGAAAAATTTTGTTCAGTTTTGATGATGAAACCCCATTTCTGGTTACCATGAGAGTTTTAACTTGGTTTTAGCTTCTTGATTTTTTGAAGTGAAAATGAATCAATGTGCACATGGACAAAGTCAAAGCAGTGTGCAATGACTAGTTTGTGAAATTCTCTGATGTTTTTTGAAGTGAAAATAGGTTGATGTGTACATGGACATGGAGTTTGTGAAATTATTTGACTTCTTATTTCGGTTTTGTGTAGCGGCCATCTTGAAATTGTGCCTTCTTGGCATCAAAAAAGAATCGTCAAAAAACAAGAGGCTGCCAATTGTAAACTTTTACCAGAATTTCTAATATAAACACTGTGCTTGATTTATTTTTTTTTTAACTTTTGTGAGCATCTTGTTTGGCAAAAATTATAAAGATGCAAATGCTATTTACAAGACGTTTGCCTGAAATTTTGCTCATTTTATTTTTGTGTACTATAAAACAAAGTTTTTATTCAAATGCACCCAATTCCAGCTTGCCAAATAAATAAATAAATAATAAAAAAATCTGAAATGTTTCAGATTTTAAATTACTTCCAAATGGGTGTTTTTTTTTACATTTTGTGTGTTACCTTTATTTATTAAATATCATGTTCTTCACATTTAAATCATAAAATTCAGTTCAACAGCAATATTGCAAAATAATTTTACAATGAACATATCTTTAGAATTTCCAATACACAACTCCGCTCCCTAGAGGACTAAAAAGGCATTTTTTCCCTTTAATTTACTAATTATGTATCTGCAGATAGGAGAAGGAATTTTTGAACCTATCAGTCATCTGCTACACCGATCCTAATTGGGAGGACCTTAAAAAATACCAATCTGGGTTTGTGATAATTTGTTTCTAAAGCACAAGTTTCCCAAGTGTAATAAATGGTCCTGGTAACAGCTGGCTATGGTAAAATGTCCCTATTTAGGTTCCATATCTCTGATGTTTACATATTTTGATATTAAAATGACATTAAATAGTTTAAGATTGAATTCTAGATACCTACATTAAATCTCTTTCCATTTAAATATACATTTTTCAATGTGTGTGTTTGCATTTGCAAGAGATAAATAATGTAAGATTGCCTGAAAGCCGAAATATTAATGTTAAAAATACAGCTTGTACATGAATCCAAATATAAGCAATCGATAAAATTTAACATTTAATTGGCAATGATTGAAAGTTCGTGGAGGAAGGGAAGACTAAATGCATTTAAGTGTGGAATCTCTAAGAATAAAGAAAATTTGTTTTTATACATGCAGTTTTTTCTTTTAGTATGAGGATTTTTGCCACTTATTGAAGGTAAGAGATTTAAATTTGCTTACTCCACTTCAAATATTACATCATGATTTATGAAGCAAACATGCTGATTACTTAAGCTGAATAAAAATATGATAAATGAAGAAAATTATTTTAAAGAAACCATATAACCCAAAGCAGTATTACTTTAAAAAATCTTTTAAACTCAGAGACATTTGCAAACAGTCTTCATCTGCTTTGCCACAATTGATTAATCCAATCCACCTTTAAAAAATCAAAAAGTATGTTTTAATTATTTAAAATAAAAAAGGAAACAGTGTCTCACAAACGTGATGGGACACTTGTGCTTTACAAAAGGAAACTGTAATAAAATAAATTAAAAAAACATGTAAAAATTTTTTGTGGGTGTGTTTCATACTTAAATTTAGTAACAATTATTACATAACATACATTTTCTCAAAATATTAATTTAATAAAAATACAATTGTTTAGAATGGAGCAAAAAATGGCTCACATAAGTGATGGGACACCATTAGACTATGCAACAAAAATCGTCTGAAGTAAGCAATAAAAATATTTTTTGGGATTTTTATTTTTACTCAAAAGCAATTGGAAATAATTTATAAAATCATCTGCATTATTTCTCTCCAGTTTGTTTTGGAATTTTTGTGTTTTTTAGCTTTGTGCAGACATGAATGCTAAACGAAAAGAAACTGCCTGAAATTCGAAAATTAGTTATTAATTTGCATATTGAACATGGAAAATCTATTAGAGAAACTGCTGAAACAGTTAACTTGAGTCATTCAACAGTTTTCAATATCATTAAATGATATAAAAAGAATCATATGATTCAGGATAAAAGAAGACCTGGCCGACCATCAAAGCTATCCAATGGAATAAAGCGAATTATTGTTCGAAATATTAAAAAAAAATCCAAGAATGAGTGCTCCTAAAGTTGCTGCTGATTTACAAGCATTATATGGAGTAATTGTTAATTCTGAGACTATTAGAAGAGTAATTTGATCTGCTGAATATCCCGGTAGAGCAGCCATGAAAAAATTCTTCGCAAGTGAAAAGAATAGAAAACTCAGACTGGCTTTCGCAAAATCCAACATAAATAGGAATTATGATTACTGGAATGAAGTTATATTTGCTGATGAGAGTAAATTTAATACATTTGGTTCTGACGGTAGAATCTTGGCGTGGAGAAAACCCAGGGAATAATTTCACAAACAGAACTTGGTGCCAACAGTAAAACATGGTGGAGGAGGAGTTATGATATGGGGGTGTATGTCGTCCGCTGGAGTTGGTAATCTTGTTTTTATTGACAGTATAATGGATCAGTACAAGTATATAGGCATATTAAATCAAAATTTGAAATCTTCAGCACGAAAAGACTCTGGCTGCTGTATAACTGTTCTGAAATAATAAAAACACCACCACAATCTCCAGACTTAAATCTCACAGAGAATATTTGGCAAGAATTGGAATCAAGAATTCGCAAACAAACCATTTCTTCAAAAGAACAATTAAAATCGGTGCTTCAAGAAGAATGGGGTAAAATCACTCCCGAAATGGCAAAAAAATTAGTCGAATCCATCCCAAGAAAATTAAATCATGTTTTAAAAGTAAAAGGAAATCCAACAAAATATTAAAACCTTTTAAAAAGTAAAATTTTTGGATAAGTATTTGATGGAAAAGTAAGTGTGAGCCATTTTGTAAAGTAAATGTGAGCCATTTTTTGCTCCGTTCTAAACAATTGTATTTTTATTAAATTAATATTTTGAGAAAATGTATGTTATGTAATAATTGTTACTAAATTTAAGTATGAAACACACCCACAAAAAATTTTTACATGTTTTTTTAACTTATTTTAGTACAGTTTCCTTTTGTAAAGCACAAGTGTCCCATCACTTTTGTGAGACACTGTATAATGATATCAGATTGCTATACTTTTACATGCGATTTTACTCCTGGAAAATTATATTACATGCATCAAAAAATTTTGTGTATAAAAAAACGGTACAGCTTGAGTATAGGACCCCATTGGCGATTTTCAGCTTGGCGCACTTTTCGGACAGTATTTTTCTGGTAACCCAGCGAATTCTAGAATACTCCATTTCGGCAACCCTGTCTGTATTTTCACTAAATCTTGCAAGGAGCAAAATATTGATGTATTCAACAAATTTCTAGAAATTGTAAGGGACATAAACTGGGCAGAGTATAAGATTTCTTTGTAAATTTACTATGATTTTGTAAACTTTACTAAATTTCCATCATTTCTTTACTTTTTTTTAATTTAAACATGTATTCTGAACTCCTATTTTCAATTTTACAACTTAAAATTTGTATTTTCCGTATGACTGCTAAAAATATGCCTCCACGTATTTATTTATTTTCAGTTTTACTATTTAAATATATATCTGTTTAAAATTTTTCTTGTTAAAATGTGCATTCTAACTTCTATTTTAAATTTTAACTGCTTTTCTAAGGCTAAACTTGTATTTTCAATAATGCGGTCCTATACTCAAGCTGTTCCAAAAAAACTAAACAAATACTTATGAATTACAATATTTAACCATCTGATGCTTCCATATTATTCATTTTATTTTTCTACATTTCTATATACACAAATATTAATATGAATATATATATATATTACATTTCATGTTAACAGGAGAAGCTATCCTGAATCTTTATGAATACAGAAAATAAATGACAACATATTTATTTCTTCTATATGTAAGTTGCTTAATTTTTGAAAACGTGATGCATTACTAGGTAAAAGAGTATAAATGATTAATGCGTAATTCATCAAGTAATAGTTCATTCAAACTGTTACCGAATTAATTGCCAAATCAAACGTCAAACTTGGAAATGAGCAGAAATCAATGAAAAGTTAAACGTTGCTACTTGTTTCACTACAGCACATCAAATAAAATTTCTTATTAACACTTTCATTATTAATCTTCATCATCATCTTCGTCAGGAACAAATATATCGTTTTCTTCCAAAAATGCAGCTCCTTCTTTACTAATGGTAGCTCCAAGATATAAACCGGGCAAAACAGTTAACAACACACGCATGAGTCCAAATGGCGTTTTCTTGGGCTCTGGCAGAAATGCTCCAGTTTCTGTCGTAACACGATGTCTAACCGGCATATATCTCTTGCTGCTTACTACAAGAAAACTCAACAGCAGGCGTTTGGCATACCGCGGGATACAAGCTGCCATTGTTTACAAATTCAGCCCTTTAAATAATTCGAAAGCGATACTTAGATGTAAACTGCCTGATATAAGTCCATTCATAGCCTATATTCATTTCCTATACTTAATATATACAAGACATGTGTATGGAAATGAAGGGTAACATTTATCACTTGAAACACTAAAACATTTTTATACTAAAATATTTATCATGAAAATGATAATTATTTTAACATGAAATAATTTAAGTTATAAGATTAGATAGTTTGGATATTGTTTGCAACTGAGCAATCTGAAAAATATAAAAACCAATGATATATTTTGAAATAGATTCAAAAGAACAATGAAGAAATTTGCAATTTTTGACATACCATAAGAAAATCTGAGCTTCACGTTATTTTCAAAACAAAAAACATTCTAGCTTTTCTATTTGGCAACTTTAGTATTATTTTTCCTAAACCTTCTCAGTTTCGATCTCATTCATCATGGCTTCTGCATGTAAGTTCTTTGACGAAGATGCTGTGTACAAGATTAATAAGAAAAAATTCGTTGACGTTGGTTTAGTTTTAGAAAATTCTGAATTTATAAGCAGTGATGATGAAGAATCTGATGGCCCTGATTATAAAGACTGGGAGCGTATGAAAAAAGGACATATTCGAGTGGCGTGGCATCCTAACGGTGTAGAAGAAGTCTTACCAGAAAAAAAGGTATATTTTTGATTTATTATAAAAGAGAAGTAAGGATTTCAGTTTGAAATAGACGTGAGATAAGTTATCAATTGAGTATAATTTCATCAACCTCTTTCAATAAGCAGAAAGTTCGTGTCAGCATCTTGTTTAAATCGTTGGATGTTTAAATGTCTCCGAAATAAATTTTGACGTAGAAAAGTGGGAAATGCTTATTTTTACTGAATTTTGTGTTGAAAGCGTTAAAATGACTTAAATTTTATAAGTATAGAATCATAGAATTTTATTGAGCATATTTTTTTGTTAATCGAATGGTTTACTAATGTGTGAAAGAATATAATTTTTTATTAAGTTGAATAATGAAATTGAAATAAGAAATGCGTACATAGTATTCTTTTACTGTCGAATCTTTTTTCGGAAGTTTTAATAATCAATAAAAGTGTTATCCTTCAATTTGTGAAATAGTACTGAAAGTTTTAAATCTGTCTCAAACATATGAAGGTAAGAAAGATTTGTTTTACATGAGATTTCTTCGTTTGAGGAAAAAATTTCGAGCCTTTTAGTAAGTGTATTTTTTCTTTTTTCTTTTTTTTTTTAATAAAATTCACACACAAAAAAAAAATGCAGAATAAATTTTAATGGGTAAAGCATGTCTGTATCTAAGGTAATAAATCGTAAAATAAGAATGCTATCTTTGTTGTCATCTACTATTTATCAAATTCACTCCATCAGACAAATTTTGAAAAAAACTGTTGAATATATTATTGGTACCTTTCATCTTTTTGTTGATGTTAAGACAGTTTATGATAGCATGTACCATAAAAAGTTATTTAAACCTATGTTGGAATTCAGATTTTCTAGAAAATTGGTTGATCTATCTAGAATGACTTTAAAGAGAGTAAATTGCAGAGATGAAATCATGCCTGATCTATCGGAGGCATGCTCCACTGTTGAAACAAGGGTGTTGAGACAAGGTGATGTCCTTGCATACATGTTTTTCAATATTGCTCTTGAAAAGGCTATTTGAGATGCCAGAATTATAACTAGAGGCACCATTTTCAGAGATCTCTACAGTTACTAGTGAATGCTAATGATATTGACATTACTGGCAGAAGTAAACAGGCAGTTGTGGATACTTTCATGTCTCTAGAGTCTGCAGCCAGAGACATGAACTAACCACTTAAAGAGAGTAAAACAAAATTTTTGGCAGTAATAGGTAGAGCACATAATCCCATCCCACTGCTAATAAATTCTTATACTTTAGAGGGCGTTGCCGAGTTGACATATCTCAGTACTATCATCTTTAATGGTAACAATATTAAACTTGAAATTGACAATAGATTATTTAGAACTAATAGGTGTTGTCATGGTTTAAAGAAATCATTGTTATCTAAATTATTAAACTTCAAGACGAAAGTAAATCTATACAATTCATACTTAAACCTATCACATTGTATGGTGGTGAATGCTATCCATTGACAAAAACAGAGGAAGAAAGACTTAAATCTTTGAAAGAAAAATACTCTAAAAAGAGACAGCCTTGGCCTGTAATAGGCTATAGTGTAACTGAAGAAAAAGAATTATGTTGTCAGCTATATTAAATTTAATTTTGTGTTTGAGCAGTTTGTGGACTTCTTTACTTAAAGTGACTGAGAAAAAAAAAAAAAGTTTTAAGTTTAAGCATAAAATGCTTTACCACCAAAGGATATATGACTGTAGGATAATTCAAATGACAGCATATGGGATTTATGATCCCATATGCTGTCATTTGGAATATGGCATTTAGTTTCTTCTAATTCATTATGAATGTACTGTTACTTTGTGACAGAATGGAAATTGAAAATTTTTTTCTTTTAAATTTGAATGCCTGTTTAAAAATTAAATGATTTTAAAATTGCAGATTAAAATCATGGTATATATCAATATGGATTTCAGTTTTGTAAATGCAGTCATTTTTGTTATGAAACGTTTGGTTAGACATTTTACATTCATAAGAAAGAAAAATAAAAAAAAATTTAGAAGAGTATTGAAGTATAGGTAGTTTTATGCTTATAAAAAAGAGAGAAAATTTAAATTTCAGTGATGAGGAAATCCAGTTTTATCCATCAAATTACATTTATATATATTTCCATTCTTTCATTTCCTGATAAATTTCAAGGTCTAAAATTGAGTACTTTTCTGTTATTGGGACTGGATTGAGAAATGTGTATATATATATATGCATGTATGTATGTACGTACATAAATGTGTGTGTATAGGCACATACATACACATGCATATACATTTCTGAATAATTCTGTCCCGATAAGAGAATGTACCTAAAAATACTTAATGGATTCCTCAAGTCCTGAAAGTTAAGGGGAAAGAGGATTTTGCCTTTTCCCTCTTCCCAATATATAAAGGATTGTCTAGTGTTTGATGTCACCTTTTATTCTTGGAAAATTATTTTTTAGTAATTTTGTGCTGTTATTATTTTTAGTCCTTCTTAGACTACCTTTATTATTAAATATGCACATGTATGCATGTTCTTTGATTGATACATGTTAAAAATGTTTATTAGATCAACTTTGCTGATTGCCATATTGCCTTGTTAATATTGTAACAAGGTTTCAGATCACAATTATAAAAATTCATATCATTAGAATATATCTGAACTATCTATTTCGAGTTAGTTTCTGATCTTAAGAAATAAGTTTTAATTCTCTATCAGCCTTTTTGGTGAAAATGCGCTTTAGCCCACTGCTTGGCGATGTTTTGAAAATCGCCAATTCGGCGCGTTTCTGCGAAACGTCTTTGCAATTGCAACCTTCCCGACACGCTCCGCGAAAACCTATTGTAAACAAAACATAGAATTCTAAAGCATAAATTAGTATGGAAACTATTGCCACAAAAAGATAATAAAATAATATGCAAAACGAACATTATGATCATTAAAATATTTGTCAGTTAGGTTTAAATTAATTATTTACATTTTATGTTGTAATACTTATACATTTTATGCCGTTACATAACCTTCCCGACACGCTCCGCGAAAACGTAACCAAAATGCCATCGAAGAAAGAAGGAATTTTTTTTAAAAGGGCATTAAAATTACAAA
>KK112250.1:654124-693269 GCA_000611955.2 Stegodyphus mimosarum | reverse complement strand
CTTATTTTTTTTTTTTTTTTTTAAATATTATGTAGTGTAATCAGTAGAGGCCTATTTCAGAATAGATAGAAATATTAAGCATGATATATACACAATAAATTTTTAAAAGAGTAAATACAAAATACTAAATATTTATAACATTTTATTTTGCCATTTTAAACTATTACCAAGGTTTAACCGTCAAACAGAATTATGTAAACAGTCTCTTAGATTGTTGATTTAAAATAGACACTTCAAGATCACAGTGACCTTCCCATTATTTACAATCCTAAACATGTCATCATCACCGCACAGAGATAATTAAGGAATTTTAGCAAATTAGAGGACTCAATTTTTTTCTGCAGCAGTCATCATGGTTATGAGGTATGGTTGGTGTGTGTGGGGAGAATGGTTTTGAAGTGCTTAGGACTACAAGACTAGTCATCCATTGTAAGAAAACATTGTACAGGAATTCCTCACATATAGAAGAATTTTGAGAAAAATATTATCAGTTGTAGTTTGTTTTTTCGTATTTGATAGTAAGCTGCAAAGTTTGAATACTGACACTTAAGCTCCAAAATCTGAGGAACTTTAATTATAATAATAAAAGTAAGAGTATTATCTGCTCAACCCATCCGCAAAGTCACTGTGGTGCAAAACCATTAATGAGTAATTTTTGTCAACCTAACGTGTGAAAAAATAGTAGCCATTTAAAAAAAAAGGTGGCATGTAAAAAATTACATAAAACAGCAGTGAATGAACTTAAAGAAGCATCTGAGAATTGCAGAATTCTTATCATTGCAGAACTTGTCATGGCTGTTCGTGTGCACATGGACCTGCTCAGAAAAATATCAGAGAACTACACAAATTAACTTCATGAAATTCATATTCTTACATTATATTTTTGAAAAAAATATAGCACTTTCTTTTTCATTACATTATAATTCTCTACAAGGGAAAAAATATTCGCACACTAATCCCCATAAATATGACTCTGATTTCCTAAAAGAAGAACAAAAAAATTGACAGGTGCTTATGCTACTGAAGATGCCCCCCTTTTATTTTTAATCATAATGGTGAAAAATACTTATTGTATAGAAAAGTGTCAAAACATACTAATGCTGGTATTCATTCATGCAATGATGTGAAAAGTATTAAATGTGGAGGCTTATAATCTGTATCTATTATCTGTGCTTTTTTTTAGTCCAAAGGAGCAAACTCAGGAGTATTAATTTCATTTTAGCATTTTGCATTGAAATGTCAGTTCACTTTTCAAATTGTTGCCACCAAAAATCAGAGCCCTGTACTATATTTAAAGAAATTAAATAATGAAGAATCTGCATAAATGTATGTATGTTTCTCACATTGTGATAAAACAATGGTACCTAGAGAAATCCAATTTTAAGTAACGTACGTCTCCATTCGAATATGGGAATCTAGGAGCCCCAATTTAGAATTTGTTTTATTATCGATTTCATGTTTTGTAAAACTTTAATGAATTCTTGATTAACAAACTCAGCAATTTCAAAGCATGCAATGGCAACATTGTACGGAAAAAAGAAAATTTTTATCACCAATGCACGGGACTGTGTATCGGAAATTCTAAAGATATGTTCATTTTAAAATTATTTTATGATATTGCTGTTGAACTGCATTTTATGGTTTAAGTATGATGAGCATGATATTTAATCAGACTTTTATATTTTATTTTTTTCCTGAAACAAAACCCTTCTTAGTATAATATGAACTGAAATTCGTCATATATAAAATGTAGCTGTCTGTTAATGATGTTGTAATATGTTTTCAATTTTAAGTTAACATGTCCTAAATGTTTAAATTTCCTATAAGACCTAAGATTTTATTTATTGGGAAGGATTCAATCATAGTGCTTCTTCATTAGAGTGAGGAAGTTGGATTAAAACTGAGGGTTTATTATAAGACCACCCATATTAATATTGAACGTAAAGAGTATGCTAGACAGGGAGAAGGAAAAAAGGCAATGAATGGAATAGAATATAAAATACAGTGGTATCTCAGTATATATCATTAATCTGTTATAGATCCTTGGATGCATACTAAACTGGACATACACTAAGCAAACTTTTCCAGTAAAAAATAAAGGAAAATAATAAATCTGTTTTTATAAAAATAAATCCTATTGTTATTATTGTAACACTTTTTAATACTAAAATACATATGCAGTAGGTGAAATACATACTATACATAATGAAGCACTGCACCTGATATTGTACGTAAATGTTTCTCTAGTATCCAGATCGAAAGCAATTTTTTCAGTATGCTCTAACATCAGTTATCATTGTTTGTTAATTGATTTCACCTCCTTTGCAGTTTTAGCACATTTTATAGCATCTTTGTTTTTCACAACCGTACTTGGCATATGGTATGCAATATCCAAGTCCTGGATATGTATGCCATCTTTTCAGCAGTTTTTTTTTCACCCCATGGTGATGCTAAAATTTTCTTCATTACTTGTCTCTTCTCAGTAACTTTCCTAAAACTCATTGTTAATGAACTCGCAAAAAACTTATGTGAAAAAACTCAAAATCACTTCAAAATTCAGAGTTATAGTACTAGTTATTTATTGAATAGTAGCAACAGGCTAACTGGGTTAGTGTATATTTTAGGGTACCCCTTGTATTATCGTCAAGTTGTTGTTTCATTTATGGTAACCTGAGTAGTTGAATGTTATGGAAACCCTGTTATGACGTGATTGGTTGTAATGCGTGATTGCGGTGATTCTGACTGATGGGAAAATATTTGTAAGGACTTATTTAGGTATGGATGTTGGTTAGGAAGTATGCTGCTTATTTTGTGCTTTACACCGTAAAATGCTTGGTGGTGGTACGATTAACCTGGAGTTTCAGTACACTTTGGAACAATTAGGAAAGGAAACATTGATTGATTGGTGTATAAAGGAAGATTTAAATGGCTTTGTTCACTTCTTGGTAAATTACGCAGTGAGATTTAAGGGTTTCAAAACCGGAGTTCGTATTAACATTGTGGAACATATGTGGTGTGTAATAAAAAGGGATTTTCGAAAGAAATGTTGCTGACAGTCTGGCAGTATGAAGGATATTTTTCATTTTTACTTTTGTGAATTAATGTGGCAACAGCAGTGTACAGATTCTAGTTTAGATAATTTTAAATAGTTTTTGGGTGCTGTTAAGAAATTCTGTGTGTCGCACATATCAAAGAAACAAAAGTTTAGATAAGTCAGTATTTCCTTTTTGTACTGCAAAGATCAGATAACATGTATTTCCATTCTTATGTTATTTCCGTATTTGATTTTAAATGCAGTGTATTGAAATTATATATTTTTGTTTTAATTATGTTTTATTGCATTATGTTTTGGATGCCATTTTACTGGGGAAGGCATTGGATGTAAAGAGGAATGGCACCAATTTTCCCCAGGGGGTACCCTGAAATATATTTTTACCAGTAAACTGATGCTCATGGGCAGTCATAGTCTCAAAGGTCATGCAGTCGTGACTCGTAGAACCCAAGTCATTCAAAAATTTTCATGCTGAAACAGTACATTATACCAAGTCAGATGTATTTCAAAGCAGATGTATACAGAGGTGTAACTGTATATTATGAATAAAAAATAAGTTCAACAGCAATGGACATGAAAGGAAGTGAAAATGTGCATTAATTTGATGATACAAAACTTTTTTGTGTTTGTTGAGTACTATCATAACTATTGTAATTTGTGCTAGTAACAGGTTGCCTTCTGTGAAATTTGCAGATCTATTTGTTAGTAAACTGGGTTGCTGTGTTTTGTTAATTCAGTTATAGATGATGCAACAGAATCATTTTATTCACAATGTTTTGAAGCTGACACATAGATAATGATGATAGTAGCAGTGAATTGTCAGCATGATCTGTTATTATATCAGTTCTTTATAGTTAACTAATCTGAGATTTCTTGAAGGCAATCTTGTAGTAGTAGGAATCCAGATATCGATTACCTTTGAACTGCAACAATTTTGATCTAGTGAATGTTGCATATAGTTATTTGATCAGAAGTCATAGATGTTGAAAAATGTCTAGCACATTCTAGCTTTATTTCTACAGAAATAATGGTACTTTGTTGAATAGCCAATCAACCGAGATATCTCACCAAAACCTGGCTATGTGTGCAAAACCTCACCACGTGATTGTACATTAGCACCAGCTGCATGTTCTTATACCTTGCCACATAATCATATATCAGCACCGATTGCATTTTAGCTCTTGCCGCATGTTCTTTCATGACCTGTTGTTTTTATGTGAATCCTTTTTGTTACTGTCTTGTCAATTGTTTTATTTCCTATCATCTGAAACATTACTGGAGTTTCTTCCATATTTCAAATATATGACAGTAAATACTTTTTTGCTTTCATAGGTCAATAACATACTTCTGGAAACTAATCAATTTATTATCCAAATCTTTTGGAAGCTTTTGCAAAACAATTTTTCTCATGGAACTAAATTATTACATGCCATAAATCTACTACATCACCTCAAAATTGCTTTAAAGTTTTCACTATCATTTGCATTCTTTTGGGCCCACTTTAAAGCAAATGAACATATACCGTTTCTTGTTACAATTAATCCATTCTGATGCTTTTCTAGGATCCAGTTTGCAACAATTTCGTCTAGGAAAGGCCATTTCATTACTCCTTTATGCAAAGCACATTTCTTCTTTAGCATCTTAATTAGTGTGATTTCATTTTCTTCTGCTCATTTATGGAGATTTCACCAACACCAAACACCCTTGCTGTAGCACATTTTCTTTCACAAAATGAATGGCTTTGCATTTGAAACCAGCACTGTGTTTGTTTCTTTCCGCAGGAGCCATATTTACTACTAGAAGGAACACTAGATCAACTGTATTTCAACTAAAGCAAATGGAATTTACTTAGGCCTTTGATTTTCACTTCAAATCATGGCTTCAAATAACTACAGAAAGAGAAAACATCTAACTCTTAATTCTGTGAATTCATTCATGTTGGAAGTGCATTCTTCCTCCAAAATATATCTCCTTTTTCTCAAAAGTCTACAATAGCATTCTTATGGACAAATGCATTGAATACAATCCACTCTCTTTGCAGGAATATTTACTCCCTCAAGCATTTAACCCACACACGTATTGTTCTCCTTATTGCTTGGCAATTTGGTATACCGTTTTTCAAAAGGCTAGGACAAATCTTCTAATGACCTCAAAAGATAAGAACATTGCACATGTATCTTTTAGGTTTCTTCATGAAGAATTAGGTGCACGTTGAATGGTGAATATACCTAAAAATAAAAAAAAAGTAGCTCGAAATTATAGATGCGCATTATACATCGGTGCGCATTATATACAGGAAAATATGGTAATTTTTTTACCTCTGGTGATTTTGCAGAAAAATACTGTATTATCATAGAAATTCAAAACAGTTTTTTCCATTGTAAGCAAATCCCACATGTGCCTATTTTAAAATTGAGTTTATGATGAAGAATGCTACTTAAGTATTATCACTACCATCATTGCAGAAATCACCAAATTTTCAGAATATGCCAATATTGGGCAAATATTTTTCAGGCAACTATGCTCGTAGCAGTCCCTCAGTCAAGCAACATTGCCATTTTAGTGAATGTTCTCTTTGTTGTGTTCCAGAATCCATTGGTTTTTATAAACAAATCGTGATACTCTTTGCTTTAAATTCAGTCTTAAAATATAGACTTATTTGCCAGCAGTGGAAGAAACTGGGGTAAAATTTCTGCAGGAATATAATATTTTACCACAAAGTCATTAAAGAGAAGAATTAAGTACGTTTGATAGATAATGCGTGTGCAGTATTGAGATTGCATACTCTGCCGAATTTGTGCAGTTCTCTTGTATTTTTTAAAGTAAAAACAGATAGCTCTTTACAGCACACACACAGAAAAAAAAAAGAGAGAGAGGGATTTCACGAAAAATGTGCATTTTATTTTTTAATGTATCATATGAAATTCATTTAATTATTAAAATATTTGTTTTAAATTGTTAAAATTGATTTTCTTTTCATATGTTGGTAATGTTTTCTTATAATAAATAATAATGTCGTCTTGGAATCAATAAGTAAACTTTACCTTTTTATCTGTAAAAAATTGCCAGACTGTTTCAAGGTGTGTTAATATTTAAGTACTAAAATATCATGATTCATATGTAATAGTAGTATTCAAACTTTCTGGCAATGCGACCCTACTTGGAACATCGAGGTAACATGGTGAGCCAAAAGTTAAAAAACAATCAATAATCTAATTCTGATTGCTCAGAAACTAGCATCAGTTAATATTAAAATCCAGGAAGATGTTAATTTATATAATTATTTATTTCATATGAAACAAACATTAGTATGAAAGCAAGTACAGCAAAGTGAAAATTATTTTGTATTTAGTTGATTTATTTCAGGTATATAATTGAAAAATTCACTAGCATTAATCATTTATAAATTAAAATTAAAAAATAGCGTATAATATGTAGAAACTTTTAAAAATTCAGTTTAATAAAACTACAAAAAGAAATTTAATGGGATCTATGAGCCTGTTTTTTGTTTACAAGTAGTCATATTTCCGATTCTGTTTTGCTCAGTTTTAAGTCTTAAAGGTGGCTTTGCTGCTAATTTGTTTCAATATTTAGATTTTAGATAGAGAAGTTAGGGAAACCTCATCTTGCACATGTAAGATTATACAAAAGGTAATAATACCTTTGCAGCAACGAGACAGTTTTGGATATTCATTTCGAACTTTAAGCCAACAGTTGTGTGGTTCAATTCTTTGAAAACAAATTTTAACTCTCCATCAGGTGATAACTCAATTAGTTTTTTTTGTTTAAATGAAGTGTTAAGTTTTTGGGTAACACTCACAAGAAGAGATTTTAGATCTATTCAAAATAAATAAAGAAAAAAAATCAGGAAAATAAGTATTAGATTCATATTTAAAATCTGTTAGAGTTATTATATCTTTAATAACCAATTGAGCAATTAGTTTGTTTTCTGCAATAAACTTTCTAAAGTAGGAAATGTCACAAAATTGAACTCCTTATAGTATGAGAACCACAAATCAGTTTTCTTTGTAAAGACTTTAGCTATAAATGTATTTAATTGCTGTCCTTGAAGACATAAAATTAACTTTGAGAAAAATGTCACATTTGAGAAACATTTGAGAAAAATATCACTTAAGTAAGCTAACCTACATATCCCTCACTTGTCAGTTAAAAAGGGGTAATTTTTTTTTTATCTTATCATTGTTATTTTTCATCTTTTAGTTCAAATAATCTTGTTAGGATCCTACCCTTCAAAATCCAATGCAGCTCTGTATGGGAAAGGAGCTGCTGATGTTCAGTTTCCATTTTTCCGAATATTTGCAAAAAAGAATCTTTGAATTCAGAGGATTCGCCTTTATAAAATTTATTATTTTAACTCCAACATCTAAGACTTTTAAGTTCGGTCTCATGTTTTTCAGTACAAGTGCTTCTGCAGGAATTACAGTGAACCCATGCTGTATTGGAAGAGAGTTCTTTGATTCGGACTAAAAGTCTGCTGTGTTTTCAGACCATGGCGTAAGCTCCATCCTTGCATGTTTCCACAAGTAGTATTGTTTCTTGTGATGCAAGAATTTACCAATTTAAAGATTTCTTCTATAGTCATTGTAATTCTTTGCATAAAAGTGAGTTTATGTATTCATATTTTGCAAAAGAAAAATATTGTATTCATATTTTGCAAAAGAAATTAGTTGTGCAGTGTTTTGGTAATCTGTGGATTCATCCAAATGAACACTGAAAAATTTACATTTTTTAATTCTGATTATGAATTTGCTTTGCACATTATGGGCCATTTCTATATTCTGCATCCAATATTGTATCAGACAATGGTATGTGATGTATCTGCTCTTTTCATTAAACATAATGCCTACTGTATACTAGAATGCTGGAACAATAATCCCTTCAGCAATTGTGTACATCTTTTCATATTTAAATGTATACAATGGAAGGACACAGTAAGAACACTCCAGTGCTATTTTTGTTAATATCAGCAAAAGTAGACATAAAGTTTTGCTTGCATTTAAAATACATTATTTTTTCAGAAAAATGATCAGTGGTTTTTATCGTTTGATTCTAAGTTTTTGGTGTATAGATGCTTGTGCGGTTTTCAGTGATTAGTTTGACAATACTTCTAGAGCCAGAATATATCTAGCTCTTGGTTTATCATCTTCAGTATATATAAAACCATATTTTATAAACTCATTGTCAAACTTACAAATGCATCATTTTCTCCTTCATTGTCTGTTTTTTCATTTATCCTGCCAGATTTTTTATGCTCACATGCTTTGAAAGTGAACGGAATGTTACCATCTGTCTACGAGGAAAAGGGCTCCTGACATCATATCTAGTCTTACACAGGGTGTCACAGATCATGTCCAAATGGCATATATGGTTATGTCGGGTCATGAGGAATCAGAATTACATAGGAACGGGGGTGGGGCGCTTGGAAACAGGATCATGACAATGAAATTGCATCGTGACCGTCATGCAAAGACAAAATAACAAATGGTGTAAAAAAATGCTTGATTTTACAACAAAGTACCAAATACAAATGCAAAATGTTATAACAAGTACTCAAAATTGGCCCCATCATCTGCGATGCATGCTTCACATCGGCGCCACATAGATTCTCAGACTTGTTCAAATTGGCCCAGAGTCTGCCGGACACATGCCGCCGCTTCGACGATATATGCCATGCGGTCCATATCCGATGGAATGGGTGTCTCATGTACCAGACACTTGAAAAGTATCCCCAGACATAAAAATCCAGGGATCACAGTGGCCACGGTGCAGGGCTGACTCTTCCAATCCAGCGATTTGGGTGCATCAAGTCCAGAAACTGACGTACATTTCTGTGAAAATGTGAGGGAGCTCCATCATGCTGGAACCACATGTTGAGGCATGCTGTTGCAGGAACATCCACTAACAATATGGGTAACACTTCTTCCAAAAAATGGTGTACAAAACTCTGTCAAAGTGTTGAAGCATTACATATGAACCAATTAGCATGTCACCAATAATTCCAGCCTAGGTATTAATACTGAAACATTGCTGGTGGTTGTGTGATCATGTGACATGAGGATTTAAACCAACCACACATGCATATTGTGCTTGTTGAGGACACCATCCCGGGAAAAAGTAGCTTCATTGTTGAACAGTATCTGTGATGGAAATTGTGGGTCTGCAATCCTTGTCTGTAAATACCAACATGTGAATGCCACATTTGGAGGAAAATCCGTATTGCTGAGTGCCTGCATCCGCTGTATGGAGTACAGATGTTGGCAATCTTCCTGCAGTATTCCCATAATGGAGGAGTGTACAGCACCTAGGTTGCCTTCCATGATGTGGATTCTGTCTCATTCCATCTAATACAGCGTTCTAAATGCCCACTGTCTATGTCGTGTGCTGCCTCCCAATGTGGCTGCTGATTCTGAATGATCCTGGCTCCTGCAATCTTCAATGTAATTGTCCGAGCAGCCTATGGTTGGGTACACTACTGTTCGAGAACCGCTGTCAGTACATGTGTACCATTGCGTGACCATTGCCATCCACAGTGCCTTACATGTAATGCATGTCTGCCAGTTCTGGATTGCTGTATTGGTTCATCCTTTCCCTGCAACATCCGCACTTCGACTGGACCGGCTGCCCACGCTTATCGCCCTCTAGCGGATTACAATCGCATTTCCGATCCCCAGTTCCCATGTAATTCTGATTCCTCATGACCTGACATGACCTTTTGTGATAACCTGTATATCTAGCTCTATTATATCTAGTATATTTGGTGGTGATTTTGGTAGTAACAGAACTAATATATTTAGAATAGAGATGAGCCTAGTTTATATTTGTTATTTGTTTTTGTGAATGTTGGCTGCGGGAAAGAGAAATTCATTTGTCACCAAGATAACAGACAGAAAAGCAATTCTTCAAGACATCCTTGCAAAAAATTCTAAGGCAACAGAAAGCTGCAGACTATCTGTTGAGAGCTGTTCTTGTGATAGATGACAGTACATGATGTCGTCCGAGGCATAGCCAGACTAAATTAGATTTTAGAACAACAATTTCAAAGAGATAGAGCTCATATCTTTGAAGTCATTTTAAAAATAGAGTAATCTATGTAGAATTTAATAAAATTTTGCATCTTAAGAACCAACATTTTTTCTTAAAAAAGTTTGTCAAGGATGTTTTTTATATTCTTTAAAATTTATTTACAATTTTTTCATCCGCCTTGCAACTCCAATGTACGAGGTCACAACCCATAGACTGGAAGCCACTGGTATGTAAAAAATATTTTAAGTTGGAATACAGAGAAAGAATGCATGTGGAAATGATGTTCATGTTAAAACTGAAGAATTACTGTACTTATAACTGCATGAAGAATTTGTTATGTGTATGGTTGACAGAATCTGACACATTTCCCAGTAGTTTATTTAGCAGCTTCTATAAAGGTATTTGCATTAATATGTGAGTTATACTCTGTAATTCACTCTTGTAATGTAGTTTTTGCATGTCAGTATTGTCATGTTTTTTAACTTTGTCTTTTTTTTTATAGCATTCATTTTGATAGCTTTATTCAAAGTAAGGTAAAACTAGTAAGAAATTTGGAATTGTGTATGATTAAATTTACAGTTTAATATATATATCTACATATTTCATTTTTAGGTTAAACTATGTGATCGATCTTTAATGCCTGGTGATGTTGTTAGAAAAATTGTTAAAGGAAAGGATACACAGTTAGGTTACTGTAGGTACACAGTTGTGAAAGCTGATGTTCAAGTTGTTGGTACCAAACAGGTTGTTGTTGGAGTTGATAGCAAAGACTTAATCCCGATGGAGGTAAAATTTGTAAAATTCTAGATTTCATAGTTAAATTTTTTGAAATTTATCATATTCAAGTATTACTTCTATTATTAAATAATGAAGAATATGTGTATATATATGTGTGCTCCTTGCATTGTGGGAAAACAGTGGCACCTAGAGCCACCAAATTTTGATCAGTCTTCCACTGAATATGTGAACCTTGAAAGCTGAATTTTTATTTTATATTTTGTGTGAACTTAATGAAATTTTGATTTATCAATTTAAAGAAATAATTGAATCTAACTTATCAATCTAATTCATTTATTAATTTAAAAATAGTGTGTTGCCATTCAACAAAGTGTAAGATATTTCTGTATGAAATTTAATAAAAAAATTCAGCAATTTAAAACTTGTGTTGGCATTTTATCTTTCAGATTTAATCAATGAACCCAGCAATTTTAGGGAAGTGTGTTGCTACTGCCTAAAATAAAATATTTTTATCTTTCACTTGCCAGTATATTGCCATCCAACAAAATGTAAGCTATTTAATTATTCTTTCAAGTTTAATTATTCTGTTATTGATCAACAAACTAAGCGATTTGAAAGCAATGAACACATTTCTTCATCTTTATTTTTATTAGTTACTAGCTGGAACCAAAAAATTATGGTAATTAGACTCATTAAAATCAGTATAGATTTTGTTTTATAATAATTATTTTAGTGGTAGCCATGCGAACAGCTAGTATATAAAGTATTAAACATTACATTTTCAGAACTCTAATTAGTGTTAAACATTAAATTGTAATAATTTTCAGAGACTAAAGTTGATATTAATTTTAATAAATTGAGGCTTGTTGCATTGGAGGGAGGTGGCACAAACTCGTTTTCAATCATGTTCAGTGCTCGCATTTATTTGAACTCCATAATTATAGTAATATTAATACTTTTGAGCATGTGATTTAGAAAAATGAAATTATGGAAGATTATGTAATTCAGAGCTGTTAAATATTGATAACTGCAATTAAAGTTAGGAGCTAAAATTGATATATTTTAGTAAGTATAGAAAGTTGTAAGGAGATGTAATTTAGTACTTGCGAATTAGATTTTGAAATAGTTAAAAACTTTTTAACTTTCTTAAATAGTAAGGCCAAGAAGAATAAAATTTTTTAAAGTGCTTTAAAAAATTTTATTCTTCTATGCTTATTAAAATTTAGTGCTGTATGTTGAAATATTAAAAAAAAAACTAAAAGTTTTTAGATTTTAATGGTCATCCAAACGGATTCTTCAAAGTTTAATATTGTTTATCAGTACAGATTATCATTAGAAATGGCCCAGGCGGAATAGCGAAATATTTTATAGGATACTGAAAGAATATGCATTTAGACCAACATGGGGACGTTATGTATCTCCTGTATATTTAAAAGGGAAAAAGTATACATCATAATTCTGTAAAAATATTTAATGTTTTTAATTAATGAATTAAATGTATTTTTATGTAAGTCAATCAGATTAATAATTCTTAAGAACTACATCTAAAATAGCTTAAATTTGTTAATCCATGATTAAATTTGAAAGATCTTACATTTTGCTGAATGGCACCAAACTTAATGAAAATTAAACAGCGCAGCAGTAGATGATGATTAAAGTGAATCAATGCAAAATCGTGTTTCAAGACTAATAAATAGGCCTTTTGGGCTAAAGAAAAAGTTGCTGTCTAATTTTATATTAGAAATATTTCCTTCATATTTATGATTGAAATAATACCATGAAAAGACTTGCAGATTTGGATATATTTATGCCATATTAAGGATAGGTAAATTATATGCTCAAATGCACAGTTTAATTTTATTTTTCCTTTTTCAGTTAAATTATGTATTAATCTGTAATATAATATTGATGAAAAAACATTGTTGAATATTAAATGTAGTGTATTTTTATTTTATTTTTCTATTTCTTTTTAATGTAGGAATTTGTTGCTGATGTTGCTGTATTTAAAGATTCTTGGGTTGGCATGGTAAAAACTGTTAAAACAGAACTTACTCTTCGTTGCTGTGATGGATCTAGGTAATACTGCATTTATATTCCATATATTCAGACAGTTTACAATAAAGCAAAATTTTGATGTCAAAATGCATTTTTAATTCTAAAATGTTCTCTTGTTGGATTAGGTGTATAATGTCTGATGTAGATGCATTTGATATGGATGACATCTTGGATCGCAGAGAAAGGGTTTGTAAGATAATTATATATATATTTCAAAATTTGAAAGCACATTAAGGATTCTGTAAAACCCAGTTCTTTAAAAAGTTTCAAAGTTTAATATTATTTTCTAATTTATAATATATATATTTCTAAAAGGAAAAAAAATGATGTTGTGAATCATAAATTTGATTACCTTATTAAGATTTTTCAGTTGTCTACCTTTTTTAGATTTTTCATTCCCAACCTTGTCAGCATTTCCTTTTTGTCATTGGTATATATTGTGTACTGTTTTTAGCTGATCTACAGAGGAATTTGACATAATGTATAGGCTGGCAGTTTTTTTTTGACATTTTGGTGGTTTTTCTCATGTGTGACATGAGCCATTTTACTTGAGAAAGTCCTCTGTGAAGGCATCCATTCTGTTAGACAGGTAGCTCCAGTTCATTTTATTATAACCAAATAAATTCAAATCTAAAATCCCATTGTTGATTGATTGGGTTAGGAAGTTAAAAAAATCCCAGTTAACAATTAACTGCGTAGCCGTTTTTGCAACTTTTTTTTATATGTGACATGAGAGAAAATCATTTACAGACATCTCTTCTTTTAGGCAGGTAGTTCCAGTATTCTTTGTCATAATCAAATAAATCCAAATTCAAAATCTGTTGTTATTGTTAAATCTTTTATTGTAGCTGTCGAATCAGCATAATGGTAGTGGTATTGACTGTTGTACTGAGAGCCTGCGTTCGAATCGCAAAGGCATAGATGTTTGTAACTGTATAGTGTTTGTGCGGCATGGGGGAAATATGCAGTGAACCGAAAATCCTGTAGAGAGGCTGGCGGTAAGGAAATAGCAGTGGGAGACCCTTAGACCCGTCCTCCTCCCCAGGGTGCTCTCTCTCAAAATTGGGGGGGGGGCAGAACTGAGCTAAAGTTGAGCTGTCATCTACATGGTGCTCAAGGTTCTTGCCAACGACAGGTGCATTTGACTCCTTGCCATGATGAATGTCGGGCTCATGCTGATCTTTGTCTGACAAGTCAGAATGATAACAGTCTCTTTGAATCTAGAAGGCTGATGTATTTTAGAACTTTTATTAGAGTCATGGCATTTCATTGAAGGATCTGTTTTAAATGTTTTCTGGCTGAATAATCTTAATATCTTATTAATATTTTTTTTTGAATAAAGTTGGGAAATTACCCTGCTGCTTCTTCTGAATCCAAAATTGCATTCATCCTATTTTAGTTTGATTTTAAATTTGTTTTTAGTCATAGCAAAATATTTCAGCTCTACATTGTTATTATTTTGATATGCCTAAAACGAAATGTAACTTTAAAGAGCTTGTAAGTGATTTAAATTCAGAAGAAATTATGTGATGTCTTCTTGACATAAGAAAATGTTTAATTTTGAAGATGCAAGACTATTATCAAGACTTTAAACTTATACAACATATTTAAATACTATTGAGAGAAACTACGTTATATTTTCCTGTCAATTGATATTCTGATTATCTGAATCAGTTAACCATCCAGCAGGCCAGGGAGTGCGTATGTGTCCTAGAGTATTTGTTATTATTCCTTTAAGTGATACACTGAAGAGCCATACATTATGACCACCCTGTTAATAACATGTAGAACCACCTTTAGCCTACAAGACTGCCATCACCCGACATGGCATTGACTCCACAAGGTGCTGATATGTAGTCTGAGGTATCTGGTACCAAGCACTCACCAACTGGTCCTGCAATTGCCCACACTATAATACCTCCTCCACCGCCTTGTCTCCATCCAACCGTGCATCCAGGAGCCAGGGTTTCATTTAGAAATCGGCGTATTAACACATGTCTGTCGATGTGATGGAGAAAAAAACGGGATTCATTTTCTGCAACTTTCTTCTATTCTTCTAATGTCCAATTCCGTGTTTCTTAGACCATTGCAGAGGAAGCTGGCGATGACGTGCCGACAGTGCAGGGGCATGCTTTGACCTGAAGCTGCGCAGGCCCATACTCAGCAATGTACACTGCACAGTGTGTTGAGAAACACTGTCTGGGTCACCACTATTGTAGCTGGTGGTGATTTTGGCTGTTGTAGTTCTTCGGTCATGACAAACAAAGTGTAGCAATCTCCACTTTCCTCTAGAATCAATGCGCTGTCGGTGACACAACTGGTGGCCGATGACTTGTTTCACGATCCATACACCAGTTCTGATATGTGCTCACAACAACTGCACATGAACAATCAACTAAATGTGCCATTTCTAATGTTGATGTTCCCAGTCACTGAGCCATAACGTTTTGACGTATATCAGAATCTGATAAATCAGCTGCTTTTCCCATTATGTCACTAATCACGCAATGCTTGGAATGACAATGCATAGCCACTTTATGTACTCCCAACATCAGCCGCACAGGCACAATGGTTTTGTTCCTGGCTGAGCCCATTGTTATAGATGGAGGGTGGTCATAATGTAATGGCTTTTCGGTATATATACCGAAGAGCCGTGTAATGTATATATATATATATACACATACACAGACACCACACGTACACACTGCCCATCAAAATTAAAGGATAATGAGAAAAAATATGCTAAGTTAATCTTGCAACCAATGCCCAATATTGTAATTATGTATGTTAATTAAATACAATTTAACACAAAATTGTACTTTCAAGTATATGTTATTATTGGAAATATGCAAATTTGGTGTTTGTCAATGTGGTGCACAGTGGATGCATGCTGGAGTTCTTGTCTATAGTGTTGTTAAAGTGAATCTGGTTTCTGAAAGAATGATCAGTATTCTGTAGTTATGGTCCAAAGGCATCATTTAAGGGAAGGTCAAACGTGCCGAATAACTGGTAGAATCGAGGGAGGTCAAACACGATGAAGGTTGACCAAAATTTGGATATGCTTCAAAGTATCATATAAAGAGTTTGGAACTGCTTTTGAAGTACTGGATCAGTTGATAGACAGTCTGGTCACGGGTGACCGAGAGCAGCAACTGCATCAGAAGACTATTTTCTGTCATTGTCTGTTCAAAGAAACTACAAAGCGCCTACAAGAGATTTATAGTTTTAGACTTTCAGGCTGCCACAGGAGCTCAAATTAGCTGTTCTATTGCTACATGAAGGCTTAATGAGGTTGGACTGTATGCGAGAAAACCAGTGGTTTGTGTCCCACTCACTCCAGCTTCCAGAGAGGCCCATTTATACTAGTGCTGCTGTCATGTTCAATGGAGCCAAGACAAGATGGCCTTTAGTATTATTTACTGATGAGCCCAGATAAAGTCTGAACAGTGATTCTAGATTTGTTCTGATATGGAGAGAGAAAGTAACATGCAACTTGCCTTCTCTCTTCCGTGAAATATTCCGTTTCTACGACTGCTGTTTAATGGCTTGGGGAGAAGTCATAACAAATGATCTCACCAAGCTGCATATCTTTCAAGGAGGTTCTATAACTGCTCTGAGGTATGTGGAAGAGGTATTGGAACCTCAAGTTTGATTCTTTAGGGGGGCTGTTGGCCCAGAGTTTTTGCTAATGGATGACAATGCTCGCCCTCATCAAGCATGTATGGTGTCAGAATACTTGCAAACAGAAGATATCATTCGAATGGATTGGCCACCTTACTCACCTGACTTGAACTCAATTGAGAGTATGCGTAGGATACCTTAGGGCACCAAATTTCAGTGCGCCAAATTCCTCCGTGGACCCTTTAGGAGCTGAAAAGTGCACTTTTGTGAAATTCCACAAAACGTGATCAACACTTTGGTAAAGTCTATGAAATAAAATCTGAGGTATGTGTGTCCATTTGAGGTGAACATACACCATATTAAAAAAAAAATTTCCACAAGAGGACTTAATTTTTCCAGTTTCTATAAATTTGATTCCAATTTCATTATTTTGCAAAAAATCAACTGCCAAACATTGTAATTTATATTGACTAATGTTTTTGTACAAATTTCTATTAATTTTTCATTAAGTATCAGTTACATTTTATTTCTGTCATTATCCTTTAATTTTGGTGACCAGTGTATATATATGTGTGTGAATTTGAATAAATTATGGCAGTATATTAAGCAAAAAGGAAATCAGGTGTAAAGTGCAGGGGGCATTTTGATACTATAATCAGGAAAATTATTCTTTCTCATGGTAATTTTGGGAAAATTCAAGTTTTGGAGCCATGCACTTGGCAATGTACAGGGTTGGGAGAAATGAAATGCCAGAACTTGATTTTCTAAAAATAGAAACCAAAGATTCAGAGATTAAAGGAAACAATAATGACTGATATGTACCACTTGCAAGCTTATGTGCAAACAAGTGACAGAGAGAAATAGACATTTCAAACTGATAATTGCCACAGAGATAATAATCTGTTTGTGGCCATAAGATGGCCAAACAGGTAAGGCAATCAAACTTACAAAATTTTTCAGCAAAGATATTTTTCATTGAATATCTTCAGATGTTTAAAAATTTGCTGTATATGGTCTTATTTTTGTGATAAGAAAAATTGGTAATTAAAATAAATTATGCTTTAGATGCAAATTTTTGTAAAAATTTTGCTAATTAGTAATATTTTGGCATGTTTTTTAGCATATTATTATTTAGAATTTAACTTATGTTTTTTACCATATTATTTTTTAGAATCTATCTTATTTTTCTGACATTTAAATACTGATGGCAAATATTTTTAATAATGATGTGGTAAGAGAGTATGTTTTGTTGTAATGTACTTTTATATGAGCAAAATTTATTTTATTTTTGCTGATACTATAAAAATTTGATTTTTTCCCCCATTCCTTTTCAGGCATCAGAGTTTAAAAAGTACAGTTTCTACCCTGGGCAACAGTTGTGGGGTCCAACATTTTGTTTTCAGAAAGTTAAATGGCTGGTTTTAAACAAACCAATGAGTGACATCATTAATTGTCCTAACAAGAGCGTCCGTGCTGTAGTTGAAGATGTATGTCGATGAGTAGTCTTTTTGAAAAAAAATATCTTTTACTAAATAAGTGTCAACTTCTTTTTTGAATTTAATGTTTTGTATAGAGCAACAAAAAGAATCTGACATTTAATTAGTTTTGAAATTTTCAATGCATTCATGAAAAATCAGTTTGCTAACAGTTTTGTGCCAACATTTATATCTGAATAGTTAATTGTTGAGTTCACGACTCCTTTGCTTTCTTGTATTGAGGTGGAATTGATAGAATTTATGAATAGATATTATATATTCATCATATTTACAACTTTTGCTTTTGTTGTTCATTGATTGCAGGTATGTAAATTTGCTTAATGCATTTGGTCTTTTAACCATTTGGCTAGGGAATATATATATATATGTTTATTCATAATAATATATTCCTGTATATTTATATGCTCATTTTTGTTAAAAGTTCTTCTAGCTACATGCAAATGTCTAGTTAACAAAGACTGTATGAAGCTAAGTAGTGTAAATGTTTTTGTAAGCATGTTTAATTTTGTGACTCTGTTTTTAATGCTGATATGAAAGAATTCAGTAAGAGAGTGCCTTTGTATTTACCATCTTAGAATTTCTGGAGAATTATGTAAGCTAAATAGATTTTATCTCTATATATAATATGTATCTCTAAGATATAATGAAGTTCTGTTAAAATAAAGTTTTAAGATAAATAAAATTAGTGTTTTTGAATACGATTTTTTTCTTTGAGAATAATAATTCTAGGGTAAGTTTTCATTCTTAGAACGTACGTTAATTCTTAGCATCTGTATCTTGTATTGTAATTTGAATGTTAACTAATCAGAAGTAAGTATATGCTTAAGAATGTCTCAACTTTAAAAAACATCAGTTATGCGCAAAATTTATTCTTATTTAGAATTATTAGTCTCAAATATTAGTCTCAATTTTTAGTGTATAAAATAGTTTAAAGTTTTCTCAGATAAGCAGTACATTAGTGCAAGTAACATATGTTTACAGTGTTATTTTAAAAATTTTATTTTCATGCATTAAAATACAGTTTTATTTTTAAAGGTGAAGGTTGTATCATTAGCAGTTCAATGGGTTTGCAAAGCGTATAGTGAAGAAAATGTTCGTAATCAGTCCTTGGAGCAACCTAAATATCATGTAACTGGAGATGATCTTAAATCGTAAGTATTATAAATTAGCTACCAGGTTCTCTGTTGAGAGGTTTATCTTGGCAATTATGAATTGGCTAATTTTTCAGTTCAGATAAATCATTACTTTGAACAGCAATAGATTGTTAAAAATAGCTCTTACGGAGATTTATGTGGTGCTAAAAATCAAATACATGGTAACAATATAAAAATGAACATTAATTTCCTTTTAATGAATCAAAAAGTTTCAGGTCTAGCATTTCTTAAAAGTTGCTAGCAGTATTATTAATACATCAGGAGACATACAAGGTATAATGTTGTCTTTCACATTGGGATTCCATTTAAGAAAAACTGTGCTGCTGAAATTTCTGTATAATTTTACAGGTGTATATACACCGAAGAGCCATTACATTATGTCCACCCTGTTAATAACATGTAGGACCACCTTTAGTACTCAAAACTGCCAGCACCCAGTGTGGCATTGACTCCACAAGGTACTGATACATAGTCTGAGGTATCTGGTACCAAGCACTCACCAACTGATCCTGCAATTCTGGCACATTGCGAGGGGGTAGTGTGACAGCATAAATTTGATTTTCAGGTGGGACCATAAATGCATTGTAGCTAGTTGTGATTTCGGCTGTTGTAGCTCTTCAGTAATGGTGAACAATGCGTAGCAATTTCCACTCTCCTCTGGAATCAGTGTGCCATCAACGACACACTGCTGGCCGGCGACTTCTCATTTCCCCATTCATATACTACTTTTGGTATGTGCTCACAACAACTGCATGTGAACAGCCCACTAAACGATCTGTTTCTAATATTGATGTTCCCAGTTGCTGAGCCATAACGATTTTACCATTATCGAAGTCTGATAAGTCAGCTGCTTTTCCCTTTATGTCGCTAATTGTGCTATATTTGGAAAGACAATGCGTAGCTGCTTTATATACTCCAACATCAGCCTCACATGCGCAGTGGTTTTTTTTCCTGGGCGAGCCCATTGTTATAGATGGAGGGTGGTCATATAATGGCTCTTCGGTTTATATCTATATATATATGCATAATTTATTTTCTAGTCGATTATTTAATATAGTAATTTATTTGAAAACAATAGTAATTATCGTCATTGATTGGAAACTAGTTGACTTTTAAAGGGGAATAAACTAAATATTTTGATAAGTTTTTGGCAAGAGTTCTTCACTTCCTCAAAAAGGTTTGCATCATTTGTCCTTTTCTCTCCCAATAACAGTTTTCTCCATGTGCTGACATTTTCCTTATGTAAGTATATTAAAAATGTAATAATTTTATGTTTTATAAATCCTGATTGATAATGTATAAACTCTGCTTCTATTAGTTATATGCAAAGAATGTAATGTAAAAATTAGAAAAAGGGAAACATAAGCAAAACTCAGAAAGATATGATTTAGATTGTTTTAAGAAGTTCCACAAGCAATAAAATATTATTTTATTGAATTTGAATTAATTTTTATAATTATATTTTTTGTTTGTTTTTTAAAAAATTTTCTGTTCATGCAAGCTGGCATTGATTTTTTGTTCGTTTCCCAGAAGCCATCTATTGATATTAGCACTGATATATTCTGAGTCTAGTCGTAGTTACACAAAAATGGCAAGTAAACACGGTACAAGATAACTCCTAGTTGGCGTCCTAGAAAATAACGCAATCTATGAGTTATCTCGTAATTGGCAGTCAACATGTTAAGAAACCTTTTTACTTTTACTATTTTGTTTAAATTTGATTTAAGCATCTTTTCTTTATTAGTACAGGTAAATATTTATGCTATATGATACAAAAATAAATGTTTGAGAAAATGCATATGAAACTATTTAATGTCTATCATTCATCATGTATGTCCTTTTCGTGATGATTAAGGTTAGGTTATTTGAATATGGCAAAACACATGAGGCCTATTTGCCTAAGAGGAGGGATGCCCTCATAGAGGATTATCTTGGGAAAACAGGATTGTATTCACAATACACATAAAGAAAACCATGAAAACCAAACATATAATTTTCCATTTGCCTAGACCACTAAATACTGAATCAAACTTCCAGTATTCAGTAGTCTTAAGCACTTGGCTGCTTCTCTTGAAGAATGTTAATATTCCAATAACGTAAGCTGAATGAAAAGTTTTGCGATTGATTCCCATATTCAGAATTAGATGACTGTATGATCTTGTATTTTTTTCTTTTTCAAATTTGTGTTTTTCACACTGAATTATACTTTGCACAGTATTTTATAAACAGTTCAAAAAAATTAAATGGATTTAATTTTTTTGTAACGCTGCAGACATGACATTTTTGCTTCCTCATCTGAAGAGAATCTGTTTTCATGTACCATATTTTCTGGCGTACAACACACATCTGTAATTTCAAGCAACATTTTTTAATTTTTAGGTATATCCACCGTGTAACACGCACCCAACTCTTCATGAAAAAATCCTAAAAGATACACATGCAATGCTCTTATCTTTTGAGGTTACTTATTCGGACATTTATCCTAGACTTTCGAACAATGGTAAACCGCACTGACAAGCAATAAGGGGGATGATATGTGTGTGGGTTAAATGTTTGAGGGAGTAAGTATTCTGACAAAGAGGGTGGATTTTGTATTCAATGCAATTGTCCAAAAGAATGCTATTTTAGAGGACTTCCAACCTGAATAAATTCATAGACTTAGGAGTTACAGGTTTTCTCTTTCTGTAGTCATTTGAGGCGAGATTGTGAAGTGAAAAATTGAAGACTTTAGTAAATAGCATTTACTTTAGCTGAAATACTGTTTATCTAGTGCTTCTTTTAGTAGTAAATATGGCTCCTGCAAAAAGAAATGAACACAATGCTGGTTTCAAATCCAAAGCCACTCATTTTGTAAAAGAAAATGGAAATCATGCTGCAGCAAGGATGTTTGGTGTTGGTGAAAGATATAGCGGATAATAATTATTTATTTATGCATCAAAATAACAGTGATGATGAAGATGAAACAAAGTTTGGCAATACGCCTAAAGATATAATGGAAGACGAACATGACGAACTGTTCATGTTATCCAATAATGAAAATGTTTAATTTCATAAGGTATGTCATTTCTTTTAAATAAGCAGCATTTTGGTGCACCTAAAAGCCTGATTTTTTCCTCATTTTTAAGCTGTCATTTATATATCCAGCATATAACATGCACCCATAAATTTCGGTCCTATTTTTTGTATGAAAAGTGCATGTTATACATCAGAATATACGGTAATTGCCTTTTATTGTTGAGAAAACCCAGAAATCACATATCAGTAAGTCTATGTTATGTTCAGAGGATTTTACTGTTGATAGATTGGTTTCAGGTTTAGTAGTGACATGTGACTTTTACCAATGTCACAGTAGCAACTTGTAATTGGGCATTATCCTGGAACAAAAGCACTACTTAAGAAAATGTTTTCTTTCCTTCCTTGTGGTTCTTCATAGATAGTTCAAAGGTACTCATATAATAATCATTCTTTGCTGTCAGCTGTGGATGCACAATGTTAACATGCATTACTGCAATGAATAATTTGCCAGAATTTGTTCTATCGGTCACTTGTTTATTACTTTTTTGATGTAATGTAATTAAAATGCTGTATGCCTGAACAGTTTATTATATGCATACTCTAAATTTTTAAGTATTTCATTATGGCTGTTGCAATTTAAGAAAAATTCAGTTATATCTCTGACATGTATTCATAGAGACATTTTCCTCACATGCCACAGCAAAACTCTGCAAAGTCTGAGATCTAGAATCGTCGGGACTTCTGGATTACGGAAATTTTTGGATTTTAGATCATCAGTTTTTAAATCCAGTAAGATAACATGTAGAAATTATAAAAAAGTATTCTTTATTAATATTTCTTTAAAAAAGAGGTATTTTGCATAAAGAAAGTTTTTTTTTTTTTTTTCCTGAATCATCGGCATGTGAAATTAAAATGTGACTCGAAGCCAAAGGCAGTATTTTCTGGATTTAAAACCATAGTAGTGATATTTGCTCTTCTGTTAATTAATTGATGATTGAGGCATTGCTATTGCAAATTAAGACTTCTTTTACATATCTTTATTTAACATTTCTCCTGATATTCCATTAATCAGTTCTTTTTTAAATATCTGAAAATTTTTAGATTCCCGACTGTCATCATCATCATGAAGTTTGGTTGTCGCCTGTAAATTATTCTAAGCATTTTTAATAGTGTGGACATATAATGTCATGTTCTTGCAATGCCCAACTTATTAGATTTTATATTAAAATATTTCTAGAGTTCTTGGATTGTCTCATTTCAGCATTGGTTTTAAAAAGCTACTTAATATGTGCATTTCATAGTTCTCAAAATTTCGATATCCATTGGCTGATTGTACACTTTGGGAAAAGAGGTAAAATGGAGTTACTAAAACGGAAATTTTGGTAAGATTAACAATAGCATAACAAATGTTAACTTAGGCTTTTCCTGCCGCTAGATTAATGAAAGAAAGCTATTATGAGCCAAATTTCTTTTTTGGCTAGTGGTCTAAAGGTCTAAAAATAAAGGTGGGACAGAGCAATTTGCTTATTTTGAAATTCAATAAAAGAAAAAGAAATGCATATATATTTAATTCTTTGAACAGCATCAAGTACAACATGTAAAGTTAATGTTCCTGTTGGAACCATACATCTCCCATATTCATCTCGTTGAGTTTTGGTAAGAACTCCTCAGTCAGGTGTATATAATAATCAGAAGTCACTGAAAAGGCCTGTTCGTTTTCTTCCAAAAACCATCGTCCAATTATTCCAACTCGCGATAGTGCATACCAAACAGTTACATGTTCTGAATGTAGGGGGCGCTAATGAAGTTGTCTAGGGTTATTAGGGTTATGAGAACTTCAATAGTGCATGTTCTGCTTATTCACCGATTTCGAAAGATGGAAGTGTGCCTCATCACTGAAGAAAACAAGCATGCTGTCAGGCCTTGCAAGAAGGTCTTCACATGAATCTTCTCTAGCAATAAAATCATGTGGATTAAGTTCCTGCACTATAGCCAGTTTGAGCGACCAATACAAAAGTATGCCTTGACAGCAAATGCCTGCTCCTCCTTCGACCACACCATGATGTTAAATGAACCAAACAGGCTAAAAGTTTATGGCCCGGTTTCTTGACTATGCCTACCTCCACCTTTTTTTGAAGCAGTCGTCACTCCAGGGCACCGCATTTAAGTAAGCAAATGCAACATTCGCCAACATAGCCGTCGATGTGCTTGAAAGAGTTGAACGAAACTTCCTAGTTTGATTAACACAATGTGTTGACAATAATAGACACATCTACCTGATATTATCTCTACAACAGTGTGAACATAAACTTTACATGTTGTACTTGATGCTGTTCAAAGAATTAAATATATATAGGCATTACTTTTTCTTTTATTGAATTTCAAAATAAGCAAACTGCTCTGCTCCACCCTCTATGATCATTCCAGATATTGGTCTTTGTACTGTATTGTCTGTTTCTTGAAATACGTACTGGCCTTTCTGATCCTCTACCTTCTTCTCCTTTTGCAATCGCAACATATCATCATCACCGCACAGTACCTCAATTGAGACTATAGTTCAGTTCAGTCTTCATTCAGACACATTTAATGAAATGAACAGAAATGAAATGGAGAAAATAGTTAGTGTGCTCAACCATCTCTTGCAGCCATGGTTATGGGACAAGTTCCACAGGAGAAGGGAAGTGCTTATTTAAGTTAATAGACTATAGATATAGTCTGCAAAGCAGGGGAAATGGGGAAGAAGACTTACCTTCCTTTTCAGTAGTCTGATCTTCAAAATTCAGCTTTCATTTTTTATGTCTGAAAAGCACAGCTTAGGATATTTATTAGATTTATTTATGACATATATAAAATAAAATTGTTTATTTTCTTAGAGCCAGTTTAATTCTGAACCTTATGTTAAAATATTAAGTTTTGGGAAAATCAAATTTTTTACAATTTGAGTTCCATAATGCTTATTGAATTTGTTTATGTAGCTAATATCTCAAAATTTCGTGACCTACACTTTGAGAGGTTTTAATTTTAAAATTATTATTATTATTATTGATTTAATTGAAGTGAATTTCACATTTTTTCCCGATTCCTTTAAAAAGATAAACATTATGTAATTTTTATTAATTTTCTGTAAATAAATAAATAATGAAAAGATAATAGTAATCTTTTTTACAAAACTTTAGAGAATTCAAATTTGTTATTCAAAAGGTTTTCAGATATGTAAATTTATATATTTAAAAATGCTTGCTGATAATTGCAAAATTGTTGTAACCTTAAAAGTGTTATTAATGCCAGATCTGACAATAAATACTGGCCTTTCTGTTTGCCGTATGACACTGGCCTGTGACAGTAAGCATTGGCCTTTTGTTCTTTTATACTATTCTGGTTCATTTTGCTAGTATTTATTTTTCATTCCACATCATTTTCAATGAATAAGGAAATGAACTTTTACCAGTATAATCTTCTAAATATCTTAATCAAAAGTAACATCAGATGAAACTTTTTTCAAAAATTAGTAACATATTAAAATTTTTTAGCACATTATTTAAGAAAACATGCTATTTGATTAAATACAAAAGCATTGTTTCCTTCTGTTGTTATACTGAAGTTTACATTCAGATTCTTTAAATATTTCTCATACAATTTGCCAAGTTTTCTGTATTGCCCTGTTTTTGCCTGACAAATGTATTTTTTGCTTTTATATATTGAGTTATCTGAAAAGTCATGATGCTTTTTTTTCTATGTTCAAAGGTTCTTAAATATAAAGAACAATGGTCAGTCAATAGTATTTTGCCAATTTTATTCAACTACTTTTTTGCTTTCATTTAATGAGCTTTGTAGTACCTCTTTCTAGCTTTATCTAGAACCTAGCTTTATCTGTAAAAAGCTGAACAAGGTGCTGATTTATGGCCTGATCTGAACTGAATGTTATACCATGAAAGAAAAGCAAAACAGGTTAAAGTTAAGGGTCCAAGATCAGCGAGTATGATATGCGTGGCATTATCACTTTTCATCTAGACTTCCAGTACTTTTTATCAGGTGATCAAACATGTGGTCTTGCATTATCAGGATGGAAGCAATTCCTATGTGATTAATAAATTTTTTGTATGAAGGATTCATTGAAACTCTACAGCTAGTGCCATCACAAATTCAAACTGATTTGTTGGCTCATTGGTAGAAGCTCGAAATATGACCACACACAAGTTTGATCACTAACAAAAATTATTAAAGTTTGGATGAAAGTGTTGCCATGCTTATCAAACTCAGCTGACCCTGTACCTTCGGACTTTCACGTGTTTTGCTCTCTTCAGAATTTCTTTTGTGGTATAATGTTCAGTTCAGATTAGGCTGTAAATCAGCACCTTTTCGTTGATAAAGCTAGGTTCTTTTGTGAATAAGGAATTACGAAGCTTGTTAAAAAAAAAAGCAAGAAGTTATCAAACAAAACGGGATATACTATTGATTGATTATTATTTATATATATCTATAGCTATATATATAAAAGATATTTTATATAAATAAATTTATGTATTTTATATAATAATTTTCTTTATTTATATAAATAACCTGTGAAGAACAACTTTGGAAAAAAATGCATTATGACTTTTCAGACAACCCAGTAATTGTATATTTATACACAGTGCAAGCACAAAAGGATGCTTTCATAGAGAGCATTACCAGTTCATCTTCAGTTTTTTAAAATTGTTTTCAGTATATTTTTTTTAGAGATAAATGTGTTTTTCCTAACAAAATCAAGCATTCTAAGTGAACTGTATAGAAATATATTGAATTGAGAAATGTTTGTTGGAAGATAACTTTCAGCTATCACTGTCAGTTGACAGATAGTGCCATAATGAATTTTTTCCATTTTATGAAGTAATTTCTCAGTGGCCTAAGAATAGAAATAGTATCTCTGAAGTATTTCAAAACAATATCTCTGAAGTTAGAAATATTGTTATTGTGTGTTGTAATAAATCATAATTTTTTGTTCTGCAATATTAATTTTTATGTATTACTAATTATTCATTTAAAGGGGTTCATTGCACATGGAGAAGACCAAATGAAAAATATGTTTTTATTGGAAAATTTCTGCGTATTGCTATGGTAAAAATTTATGTGCAGATGATATTAATGGGCTCTTCTGACATGTAAATAAAATTATGAATTTTGAACCATTTCAAATATGTAGAAATATTAATTTTACTTTAAAATAAAATATTCTTATGGATTAAAATGAAGACAAACAAGGGTGAAGAAAAAGGCAGGAGATTCAGCATTAAACTTTTTTTTTGATTGCCAAATAAAAAATTAACATGAAATTTTAAATGCAAGTAACTACAAATCAGTTTGTACATGTTTTACAAAATTTACCCTTTAGGCATAATTGGACTGTGGAAAATATTCAGCTTGTCTGTAATTGGACTGTATTTATTTATTATATTTTTTTTAAAACTTATTATTGGACTATATCTATGATTGGACTGTGGAAAATATTCAGCTTGTCTTTTGGTATGAATTAAAGTTGGGGACGAGTCTTCGGCCTAGCTGCCTTTACTCCACAGTTAATATCGTACTGGGAAGTCATTATTGAGAATCATGAGATCAACTTTAAACTTAAAGTAGAAAAATAGTTAAGCCTAAAATTGCGGCATAGGTGCCGCCATCTATGGTTGGTGAAGCCAGTTATTGACAAGCAGTGCGACTAGCATGTCGCCATCTATTGGTAGCATCTGAAATATGATTTTTCTGCTGTTGACTTAGTTTTCTTTGGAAAATTTTAACATGATCTCAACTGTTCTGAAAGCTAAAAGCATTTTTTGCATTGTACTCTGAGTATGTTTGATGCATTGAGCTATTTCTGTAATTTCACGGATGAGTTTGAAGACTCTAGGGCTCTGGAAAATTTCTTTGAGTTGTTCTTCTGTTTTTAAGATTTTTTAAGTGCTGCACTGTAGTTGGCTTTAGTTTTTGAAGTATCTGGATGAATTTTAGCGAAAGATGTGGGAAAATCTTCATTCTTCGGAGGAGGAGGAATGCTTTTAATTTCATTATTTGCTTCATTATTTTTGAATCTTTTCTTGTATATGCTACATTCTATGTAGGAACTCATGGGATTTTCTGAACGATATGCATTTGAGTTTCTGATTTTCTTTTAGCGTGCAAGTGTTACTACGATGATTTCATGAGCATTTTGCACATCTGACAGGTTTAAAGCAATTAGCTTGGGAATGTCAAATTCCTGGCAGTTGAAACATTAGATAGGTCTCTTTCTGGGTGTGTATTTTTCAATGATGATATTGAAATCGAACATATTGTTTAATCTGTGGATATTTTCACCTGCCGAATTTCGATGAAGAAAATAAATAGGGAGTAATATTTTTTGGTTTTCGATTTTCGTAGAGAACTGTCTGACCTTAATAATAGGGAATATTCAAGTTATGAGACCTTCTTGAATTTCTGCTTCTTTAATGGTGTTCGGCATATTTTTCATGATAGCCTTAATTGTATAGCTTCATTATTTACTGGAAAAGTATAGAATTGAATGCCAGAATTTTTTAAGTTAGTAATTGTAGCTTTGAAATCTTAAATATTTTTAGTTTGGAGGTAATCTACCTTTATTTTTCATGTCGGCTTCAATGCTTTCTGTACAGGTATCTACGTATATTTTATGAATTGATTTTCACTTGGGGTTAGGTTCTGTGATTACTTTTTTCAGCAGGGATATTTTCTTTTGGAGTAGTCTCTGAGTCGTTTAGTGAAGCAAATCTGTTTTCTTGAGGGATTTCTTTAGTCTGAATTAATTCTACAGTCAGTTTGCAAGTTTTTGTGGGGTCTGCCATTTTTCATTATCTTCTGGTTTTTCGTTGCTCATCTATTTCATTTTCTGATTTCTTTCGCTCATTTGCCTGATTCTGTAGCATAGTCATAAAATTAATGTTAAGTTTGGTAGCCTGGTTGGTTTGGGTCAAGTTTAGATGGATCGCTGAATTTTGAAATTGCCTCTGAGATTTTTTGATTTGGAGTTAATTCTCGAATTTCTTTTCTTTTTGAGGTAGGAGTTTTATCGTTAACTAATTCTTGCTGTCCTGCTATTAAGTTAGGGAAGATGTTCTTAAATTTTTCAATATTTGTAGTATTATCCGATTTTATGATTTTCTTAAGCCTTTTGGTCTGCTTGTTGCCTGAGTCCTTATCCTGGTTATTCGATTTAAAAAATTATGTATGGCTGGTTTTAAAACTGAAGATCAAAGTGATAGAATAATCTGAATCCATTAATTCCTCATGACTATTCTGCCTATTTGCCCATAATCGGTCAGGTGGTTCTTTGCTGGCCATCAAGGAGAACAAAAACAAAATTTACAGAAAGTCTGGAAGATCGAAGAAAATTCCAAACTTGTCTCCTTGAGCTCAGTGTCACGAAAAAGTATGTGGGCTTGTTTTTTGAGAAAATTCAGATTTTGTGTCAATATGTATTTATTGAGGTAGTGGTGGATATAACTTGAATCTAGTATCTTTGTATTCTGTTCTATTCTGTGTCAAGATATGTATGTTAGGGTGGTGCTATATATAAATCCAATATGTACATCCTAAGTTATGTGTTCAGGACATAAATATTGCAAATTTAATTTTGTTGCACAGGCAATTAAATAATACATAATAATCTCCATTGATTTTTTGGGGGGGGGGGTATGACAATGCTTTCAACCTCTTTCATCAAAAAAGTATAAGGCCCTGGCTGTTTAACTGCAGGTTTAAACATGGTGATATGTAATTGTTACATGCCATACCCATGCAAGAAAAATTAGCTTTCTTTCTATGAGTTTATTATCTTTGATAGGAATTACTTATAGTAAACCACTTGCAAGAGCATTCTGCCTTGTACATTTAACTTGGTACCATGATATGATTCCCCCCCCCCCGAAAAAATGCTCATTTTATATTTTATATTGAAAACTGGTGATATATCATATGCTATGTTTTTTTTTTTTTTCATCTAGATGATTGGATTTTTTTGACATTGATGGACAATTGTGTACCTCATGCAAATGTCAAACTTAAATGAGAAAAAATGAAAGTGTGTATGTAGTAGTAAATTTATTAAAAAATTGGTGATTTCAAAATATAAAAGATGTTTTCATTAAAACTTTTGAAAACCTGATTAACTATGTATTTTAGCAACTCTTAGTAAAAGCTAATCATAGCAGAAATACTTTTTTTTAACATTGTTTCAAGGTTATAATTTTGTTTTTAAAATGAAAAGAAATTCATATGATTTTGCCAAATATTTTATTGTTGTGTGTGGTTACAATCTAAAACATTTTCAAGACTTTCAAATCACATTTTGCATACTTTTTGACATATATGACAAATCCCTTGTATATTAGTTATATGTATTTTTTTCTAGGATTAAAATGATGAACATTTTTGAGCCATGTACCTTACAAATTGGTGACAGGAATTATCTTATAATGAAAGATTCATATGAAGTGATTTCTCTTAATGAATGGAAGAATCGCATGACAAGCCGTTTAAATGTTGATCCTCACAATTCACCCATAAAACGAAGGAATTTAAAAAAATCTGAGAATGAAAACAAGGAGAATGATGCAGAAACAGACATTGTTTGTAATGAAAATATGGATGATAGTTCAGATTTTGAAGACATTGATGATGATGACATTGGTAAATCATCTGATACTGCATCTGTGACAAGTCATTCAACTGCGTCTTCTATTGAAACTAATCAAGGTAGTTGTTCTTTTTGTCTTATGTGCAAGTTCCTTGTTCACTTTATTAATTGGCCAATGATTCCTCATCTTCCTTTTAGTAAACAGAACTGTCTCTTCATTAATGTTTTATTGTGTTAAAAACTATCTCTTTATTGATATTTTTAACATCCTTATTTCAGTCTGTTTTCCTGAAATTTTAACTAGATATTCTTAGTTTTAGGTTAACTTAAATTTATATTCACTGATTTATTTCCTTTTTGTATATTTGTTGCTGAAATGCAAAACATGAAATTAAGCAAAAAAGCAGATTGGCATTAATTTTAAAATAAACTTGATTTTATTCAAAGCCATAGCTAGCAAAAAGTACTAAAATACTAATTAATTCTACAAGAAATAGTAAGTGTAGGAAAATATATATGTATGTGTATATACACCATAAAAGTCCTTCTTCCGCAACTGTTGGTTATAGATATGTAGTTCTAGTAAAGGGAATGATTTAAATAAGGAAAATATTTATGTTATGACGTTTTAAAATTAAAAAACTCAATTTTATAAAAATAAGAAATATGTGACCTCTATAGTTATATTTGGTAAAAGTTTATATGCAATCTAATATTGAGTCAAAACATTTGACTCCTATTTGAAAAAAATTGAGTGTGAAATTTAATTTTGGTACTTTCTGATTATCTGTTATTTGTTATTTGTTAGAATTGCAGTATTTTTTAATGCATTTCTGAGTATTATGAGGGTGGGTAAAAAAAGGGTTACAAGGGTAATAAAAATTATTTATTAACAATAGACAGAAAATACAAAAGGAAATTAAGAGGCATACTTTTCTCTCATTTTACCATGTAATAACCAAACTATTTAAGCATTTATCTGAATGCAGGACCAACTTGTTTAACTCAACTTTGTAGAAATTATGTTCCTGCCCAATGAGCCAGTTCTCTGTGGCTGTTTTTACATCACTGTCAGAGGAGAAACTCTTTCCAGATAAATGCTCCTTCAATTTCAGAAAAAGAAAGTAGTCATTGGGTGCTAAACCTGGCCTATATGGAGGATGATTCCAGGCTTCACACTCAAACTTGCAGACATTCTTGAGTTTGGCAAGCAGTATGGGACTGAACATTACCATGCAGGAGGATGATACCATCACGCAACATACCAGTAAACTTGTGTTAGATGTCTTCATATAACTTTGTTTAAGTGGCACAATAATGATTGGTAGTAATGGTATGGCCATGCTCCAAATACATGATCAGGAGACAATGAATCAAGGCTCGCACCTCCATGCAAGACCACTTTTCTAAACGTTCTTGCCATTTCAGTTCTTGCCACCCGAACTTTCTCTACATACCTCTACAACCACAGGTAGACAGCTAGTACATACATTACCTGCCACTTATTAAACTCACTCAGTCGCTTATGAAGTTCAGATTTCCAGGAAGCAAAACAAGTAAATACTAATCAATAGAAAAAGCAGTATTTATTAAACTCATCTCCGCTACATATTAAATTCAGATTGCCAAATGATTGATTTCTCATTGCCTGAATATCCTACCTGTATCTGTTAAACCTTTTCCTAGTTCATTCATTTAACGTATCATGCACTGGGACTTTATCCTTCAGATATACAGTGCGTCAATAAAACAGGTTTGACTGAAATTTTCTCTTGAAGTGTCTAACTTTAAAATCCTTCGCTTGGGATAGATACATAATGTTCTCGGAGAGTAAGAATTCATGAAATGCTTTTGCGTTACTGTACATGATAGCTGCCAACTCTCCCAGTTTTACCGAGACTACCGGTTTTTCCTCACATCTCCTGGTCTCGGTAGATTGCTGAAATTACCGGTTTTTAATTTTTAGCATTTTTACCAAGGAAAATGTTTTTCACTAATTAAAATTTATTGATGGTATGGAATTTCTATTTCTATTCTATTCAGTCTCTAGTAATCTTCAGAATAATTTTTCTTTTTAAATTTTATTTCATCTGAATAGTAATTTTTCCTTATTAAATTTCATTTTACCTGAGTTGTCTTAATTTGATGCAGACATTTGTAGATTTTTATATGATGATTCAACCAGTGTTTGATTAGATAATATTTGTATTTATTTTACTTCATTATATGGTACATTATTGAGTTCATCCAGATAAATATAATGTGCAGTAATTATTAATTTTATTTTCATCATATTTAAAACCACTTCAATATTTAAAAGCTTTTCTGCCCTATTTAGGGTTTTCCCAGCATAAATGTAAGAAAATTCGAAATTAAAAGTAGCCGAAGATCTTAAAATTTAGAATATTTAATTAAATGCTAATATATCAGAATTGTATTACAAATAGTTTAACATCTTGAACATTATAAACTAAATTTAAGTCATTCAGGAGTTCCTTTGAAGTGGCATCACTGCACAGCGTGAAAAACTCGTGATTTCACAAAAATCTCCTGCTTTGTCAAATTTCAGGATTGGCAACTGTGCATACATTAATCTTTATATGTAAAGGAAATGGTAACTGTAGACTGAAGAAAAAGCAAGGAAAGCACTGTTCATGCTTGTAATCATAAAATGGCAAGTCGACTAAACAGATTAAAGGCAATCTTTCTGCTAATTAGAAATGTAAATTTAAAAATTTGAATAAATCACTGGAAGAGTTTTTATTTTTATTTAAGAATCTGTTGCGTGTTTTACTTGCAACTTGTTGAAATGCCATGAGAAAGACATGCTGAAATAAAAGGATAAACCGTTCAAACATTTTAATGTTCTTAGTAATTGCAGTTAGAGGAAAACTACATTTAAACTGGAAATATCCCAAATAGCATTTTGCAGTTTACTTACGCAAGGAATTATAATTAATAAAGAATGCAAATATCTCAAAGAAGACCAAAACGTAGAAAATCTAAAGATGTTGAAATTGGCGGTTTAGAATGGTTTTAAGGTATAAAGCTAAAAATGTTTCTATTTCTAGAGCTTTTTGCAATCATTTGCTAAATGCTGGGAGAGAATTTTATGCCAACTGATAGATGGCTCACAAGTTGGAGAGAAATCTAACATTATTAATCAGAAATTGCATGCTGAGAAGGAAGAAACAGGTTATCCAGCAACTTATAACTGGATAAAAGCCATTTTACTTGTGCTGCTAAATGAATACAAGCCATTCAAAATTTGTAATACAGATGAAACTGGACTGTGTTGTACAGCATTACCAGAACACACATTAATATTTAAAAGTGAAACAGCAGTTGGTTTAAGGAATGAAGAAATAAGTTACTATTTTATTAGCTTGCAATATTGACCAATTATTAAGAAGACAGCACGGACTATTGACAAAAGCTGTAAACCTCAATGTTTGAAAGAAGTCAAGAATTTACTTCTAACTTGCAATAACAAGAACTCATGGATGAAAAATAATATTTTCATGGATTTCTTTTGAAATGGGACAACTGGAATTGAAAATATAGCTTTACTAATTAAATATAGATAACAAGTGCAGCACACACATCTCTTTCAAAAAAACATTAGTGTCTCTTCTTAAAAATACAATTCCTAACATTTCAATCTAGTTTTAGGGTATTATAAAGACTTCTGAATGTCATTACAAAAAAGACGTTATGGTGAAAAGAACTGAATTTTGTGAAAATTGAAGCATTTTGAAGGAGATAAATTAAGTCAATATCTCTGCATATTATAGTCAATGCATGGCGTTAATCTAGAAATCAGTTAAAAACTGTGTTTGAAAATGTGATTTTTATGTTGAACAAGCCTCAGAGGGAGTGCAACTCAGAACTAATGTTTCAGATATCAGTGAAGGAAGTTATGAAGATTCATTTTTGGAATATTTGTTAATTAGCAAGAATACTAAGACAACACATGTAAAAAGCGACAATGAAAGTGTTAAAAAAGAACTGCAGAAACTGTGAGCAAAAGTGATATAGAAAAAGTGATTGTATGCCATCATCAATCAAATATAGAACAGCACTGAAAGTTTTAATAAAAATTATGGAACTGAAGAGATTTTGATGAAAAAAAGCTATCAACAGTTTTATGAATTAAGAATGCAGTTGAAAAACTGTTGTTGAATAATATGAAACAGACACAAATAGAACAGCTCCTAACAGATAAATTTTCATCAAGAATATCAAAAATATTTTTATAAGAAAATGATTTTAAAACTTGCGTAAATAGTTTAATTTTAATATTAATTTTTAATTATTATTTTAGGATTAATTAATGAATTAATTGTTAGCTATTATTTTACTTGAAAAGTTTAAAACTGATATCACCATTTCCAATATACAGATCTTTGTCTATTAAACTCAGCCGCTTAATAAATTCAAATACATTTGAAACTGAAATGATTTTAACAAGTGGTGGGCACTATATATGTGACAGCAGTAATCCACACATGCACATACCACACACGTACACACTTTATATTTATTCATCATTTCAGAACAAGCTTAAGCTGTATAAATTTTTGTTTTGTCTCATAAAATTTCTTGTTTTTTTAATTAATTAATTAATTAATTAATTTTATTATTATTACTTTTAAACAAAATAGTAGCTGTGAGCCATAAAGATAGCCAAAAAATTGTTTTTTTGCCAATTCTCAAAATCCCCAATGAGTTAGCGACTTTTCATCAGGGTGTACAGATAATCAAAGTATCTTAATTTAAAAGTTTGAGATCATATTCAGAGACTGCATACAAATTGAAGCGGTAAGTTTTTGAATTATTATGTAACTAGAAGTGAAACATCATTTTAGAAGAAAATGTTTCTGATATTAAAAGATTTTAGTGATGATCATTGTTATGCAGATTTCCATAAAAAGCACTGATCAGTATAAATTCTTTCAAAAAAGAAATCTTATTCATGGAATCTTATGGAATTTGTTTTTTACTAAATAGCAGTTGGCTTTAGTATTAACACAGAAAATTATTTCCAACTCATAGCATTATTTGCATAAATTAAAAATGACAAAAATTTCTAGCTTAATGAATATTTTGCATGATTATTAAATTTTGATTCTAAAGTAATAGAACTGCATGAGAATACCATTAACATACTTTTAGCATTTGAAAACATAAATTGCATGTGTGAAAATTCTTTTGTGTAGCCAGGGTTCATATGGTCCTTAAGAGTCCTTAAAAGTATGGTAGGTTAGGTTTTTTAGAATCGATTTTTGGTCCTTAGAAGTCCTTAATTTTGACGAAATTTGGTATGAGGTCCTTAATTTTAATCATCAGAATTTTCTGTCTGATTTTACAACTGCCATTTTGAATGTGAATTAGCATTTTGGACAAATATTTGTGGCAATTCATTGATAAATATAGTTTTCTTTTGAATAGGTTCATGGATTGTAATTTGTTTCTGTTTCTAATATAAATACTCAAGTTTCTGAGAAAGAAATGTAACAAGCATTTTGAAATTATTTCATTTTTTCTAATGAAGAGCTCTTAAAACAACTCGTCGCTTTTGGGAATATGAATTTCCAAATTTGGTGACTTATCAACATTTTGAAGATTTTAAGATCAGTTTCTATAGATAATTTGGAAATCTATGAATTTTTTGACGATATTTTTTTTAAAACATTATAGCATTGATCATTAACAAACATTATAGTAAATGAAACATTTTTATTTTCCGCTATCATAAAGTTAAATCACTTTCCATTTTGGCAACTTATTATATGATATTTTGAATCTGAAAAATAAACTAGGTAATAGATGCATAAATTGCACTTTAGCACAATTTACAAAACAACTCTTAGCAAAAGCAAAATAGCTATGTAATTAACGCTTTCATTTTAATTTTTTCATGGTAATAGTTTTTCTCATGTAATTGTCTCAATATGCATCAGTTTTCTGTACAAAATTAATTTTACACTTTTTTCCTCTGATTTTGTTTTTAACATATTTCATGCTTTTTGCTGTTAGAGAATTGGTAGGGGTAATTTTTATTTAGGATTTTAGACATTGCAACTTGGAAAGTTTAGAAACCAAATACATAAAGAGAAAGAAAATTATTCTTCAAAGATATGCATAGTTATTATTATGTTGTTTATAATTCCAGTTGTTTATAATTTCAGTCTTTACTATAACTTCCCCTTTCCTTTTCCTCACCAGAATGCAAAGTCAATTGTATAGTTTCTAAACTAAGGTTTTGGGATTACGAAGCAGAGTGTGTTTCCGGCTTTGGCTTGCATGCTGTATTAGTTCCTGCCAGCTCTGATAATTTGCAATTATACGTCTTTGCTATATCGCTTCTGATATTTGAATTTGTTACACGATAACTATGTTATGAGTTTGTTATGATGTGTTAATAAGCCAGCTTAGATTAAAATTAAATTGTGTAGTCTTCGACTACTAGTCCACATTTTTAGTTTGAATTTGACTATTCCTGTTTGATTGAATCACCATAAGCTGTTGTTGATTTTGCTAGCATAAGTAAACTTTCAAAACTTGCTAACCATGCCTGCATCAGACTTTCAGGTTTGTTCTGATCAGCAGGCTTCTCTCTAGACAAGTAGCAGCGGTGGCAATAGCTAGTGTTCTGTAACGAATCACGCTGATTATGATTTTACTTCTCATTTTAACCTATGCCATTTGATGTAAAATCTACTTGCTGTATACTAAACCTCTAAACTGAGCGAGTACGTGACAAAATGAGACATAAAAGAAAAAATGAACATAAAGCTGTTAGTAAAACATAAATAAAACATCACTAATCTTCTTTCAAATATGTCCAGCTATTTTAAGGTTAAAATATTTAATGCTACCTGGTAAATTTTATAAAGTTGATTTTATCCTCAAATTTGTTTTATAATTATGTTTATTAAATTATGTTTAATAATAATGCACTCTACTTGTGGATATATTTTAATCTTAGGATGGTATCACAAAAGGGAAGTTCAGCCATAAATAATATCTTTAATTGAATTTATTCAGTTCCCATTTGTTGATGGGTCCTTAATTTTTTTCATTAATGGTCCTTAAAAGTCCTTAAAAACACTTAATTTCCATATGCAAAAATGTGAACAAGCCCTGGTAGCTTTTTAAACCAAAATTTTAAATTAACCCTTTAAAGGGCACCAGTATGTAGAATATACAGGATCTTTGTCTGTTTTTTAACCTCCTAAAAAATGCTAATTTTTCTACACCAAAAGCTGTAATTGTAAGTTTCCAGTGTTTTGTTTTTAATTCTAAATAGCAGCAATACCCTATGAATGCTCAATATTTTGCAGTTATGAAATTAATATACCTAATTCCAAGTATCATATTTGAAGATTCTTAAATTCTATTGAAGGGGGAGAAAAAATTCAAAATCTGCAATTATATGACATACACATGCTGAATCTTACATATATTACTCCATTTCAATCAGAACTGATAATTAAAAGATGATTATTTACACGAAGACCTGTATATAAAATATACTGGCGGCCATAGGGTACCACACCAATAGATGACAGCACCAGGTTTCTCCTTCTCTATTCTGTGAGAAATGCCAAAAGCCATAGTACATCCTAAACCCTCTGAAATCCTATTCGAAGAAGCACGTTAGTGCCAAAATTACACATTAAATACAATTAAAACTTAGAATCCTAAGTAAAGATTCACATGAAAATATATCTCAAATAATGCTTAGAAAATTGTAATTTATGGGCAAAATTGGGAAAAGCTGAAGTTGCAATAAAAACAAAGTATACAATAGAAAATGGTAATATCTCAGCGAGAGTTGCATAGTTGTCTCGTCAGGGGAAAAGAACTGTGCCCCTTTCGCTGAAATATTACTTCCACGCGTTTCAGCTGACGACTAATTGAGACAATACCGCGTCAATTAATTGACAAAATTTTAATATCTATTACATCTTTCCATATTAATCTAAATCGTCTCAATTAGACGCCCCTTTTCCCTACGCGTGGAAGAAAAGTATTACAAAACAAAACAAGAATTAATTAGAATTAAATAATAAAAAGAGGCATCTAGGTAACGAATAATTTTAAAAACGCCTCTAGACCTCAAAAATTTACAGAAAACTAAATTTATAAATAGTATTAGAGAGGATGAAACCACAAATCATCAATTATAATTTATAGTTAATTTCTGAAACACTATTAGTCCTATATTACAACCGAAGAAATCAAGAAAATCTAAAAAATGGGGGCCCTCTTGCTTAAAGTAATGAAGCTGTTAAATTTGAAGAAAGAAGTACTTAAAATATATTAAACTTGGTGGAAAAAA
>KK112250.1:620341-653434 GCA_000611955.2 Stegodyphus mimosarum | reverse complement strand
CTTTTCTTCCACGCGTAGGGAAAAGGGGCGTCTAATTGAGACGATTTAGATTAATATAGGAAGATGTAATAGATATTAAGAGTTTGTCAATTAATTGACGCGGTATTGTCTCAATTAGTCGTCAGTTGAAACGCGTGGAAGTAATATTTCAGCGAAAGGGACACAGTTCTTTTCCCCTGACGAGACAACTATGCAACTCTCGCTGAGATATTACCATTTTCTATTGTATACTTTGTTTTTATTGCAACTTCAGCTTTTCCCAATTTTGCACATAAATTACAATTTTCTAAGCATTATTTGAGTTGTATTTTCATGTGAATCTTTACTTAGGATTCTAAGTTTTAATTGTATTTAATGTGTAATTTTGGCACTAACGTGCTTCTTCGAATAGGATTTCAGAGGGTTTAGGATGTACTATGGCTTTTGGCATTCTTACTTGTTAATAATAGAATTACAAAATTGCAGGTAGAGGCGCAGTTTTTACAAAACCATAAAACGCTATCGTTCAAGTTTTAACATTTTAAAGAAAAATTTGTTTATGATTAATATATGAGTTGTTTAGGTTTCCATATTATGTTCATGGGTGACAGTTTACTGACCCTGTGCCTAAGAAAGAATGAATAAAATTATTTTAGTCTCTTTTTATTCTTTGCTTCCAGTCGATTTTTTAGCTAAAATTTTAATTTCACCACTTCACGCTTTTGCCGGATTAAAGACTCATCGATTTCAAAATTGTTGTCTAACATCAAAATGTTAATAGGGGTTAAATGTGGCATGTTAGCCCTGAAAGACACCCATTGCTTGGTGTTTTCCAAAATCCTAGAATGCAGCGTTAGATGAGGTGATTGACAGTTAATTTGTCATGTGGGGTTCATGGGATCTCCACACTGTGTAAGACCACACGTAAGGAAAGCTCACTTACAAACAAGGAGAAATGCACTTTAGATCGATCTTTTTGTGGAATGGAAAAGCTGCTAATTTAAAAAAGCATACTTTTATGCCTTAGGGTATCATCTTTGCTAATTTCAGGTGAGAAACTAGGGAACATATGAGAAATTTTCCTTCTGGTTTGAGATACAGGTGCGTGGTTTAGTCTTCACAGTTGGTGAATGGAGAGAAAATACACTCACTTCCAAAAGTTAAGCATGGAGAGGAAAATGCTAATTTCCGGAAGCCAATCAGAATTGATGAGGATGCAAAGAGGTAGATGGAAATATGCAAATATGTTAGGTAACAGCCAATCGCGCTTTCATGTCAAGAAATATGCAAAAAAGCCGGTCTTATAAGAAGCCAGCTTAAGAAGGGTGCAGAAGTTGATTGTAAGTGCTGATAGAATGTGTTTAAAACTTTCATACAATTTGTTTTCAACACATACGTGTTTCTATGACTTCCAGAAGATGAATGGAAGATTCTGAGCGCTGGCGTGCTGAGGGGCGCATTGAAGCTGGACAGTCGATCACAGATGTTGCTCTTTTCTTCGGCGTTCATCATTCTGTAATTTCATGTCTATGGAAACAATTCCAAACCACACAGATAGTTGTCCAAAGGCCCGTAGCTGGTCGCTCAAGCGTTACAACCCCCGCGGAAGATCGATATATTAATATTGTAGCCAAGCGAAATCGCAGAGCGACCTCCACACATGTAACATCTCTGGTTACAGCATCCATTGGTAAGGCGATATCAGCAACTACTGTACACCGAAGATTACGTACGAGTGGACTGTACGCCCAGGTACCTCGCGTTTGTGTTCCTCTATCCGTCCAATCAAGAGGGGCACGATTACAGTGGTGCCGGGAACATGTCAATTGGAATGTGTCTGGCTGGGGCTATGTCATGTTTACTGATGAGTCAAGATTTGCTCTGGAGCCAAATGGCAAGCGTATAAGGATATGACGTGAACAACAAACACACAATGAGTCCCAAAACATCCCCGAACATCACGCATTCCGAGGTGGAAGTATTATGGTGTGGGCAGGGATTTCATTAGGATACCGCACCGACCTGCACATCTTTAAACGGTGTTCTTTGACGGCTCTCCGGTATTGAGATGAAGTCTTAGAACTCATTGTGAGATTGTACGCTGTAGCAGTTGGCCCTACTTTTGTCTTAATGGACAATAACGCACGTCCCCATAGAGCTGATATCGTCGATGACTACCTGGAGAGTGAAGGGATTGCGCATATGGCGTGGCCAGAATATTGGCCATACCTTAATCCTATTGAAAATCTTTGGGATGCTCTTGGCTGTGCTATATTTTCACGTTTCCCACCTCCAGCCGCTCTTATTGAGCTGAAAACTGCTCTACAAGAAGAATGGCGATTGCTTAATTCTGCGGTGGTTGACCACCTAATTGAAAGCATGATCACAAGGTGTAAACTTTGTATACAGATGAGGGGGGGGGGATCACATACCCTATTAATGTCCTTTTTTCATTTTATGCTGTTTATTTTCACTTTAATTCTGTTTAAGTCTTCAGTATGTCATTATCTGATAACTTACAAAAATTTAATGGTGTTCACATTTCTGTATATAATTATTGATTTTGTTTTATGCATAAATATATATGCTACTTTCTTGTCGAATTTTGTGTCAATCAAAGCAGTATTTGTTGCTGTTTTTGCATTTTACATCTTACAGTACTTAACTTTTGGAAGTGGGTGTATATCAAAGGCTAGTTTTAGATGCAAAACATTTATCTGTGGAAAGGGGGAGGGGAGGAGAAAAAATATTTGAGTTCTCCCCCTAGAAATAAGGGTTTTGAAGTATGTCAAATAATAAAATTATTTAACAGCTTTTCTTCCTATACAAAATGATGTATTACAACCTATATTTACAAAAAATTAAAAAGGTAAGCATGATATGGTTTATGCATGCAGTGTTATATGTGCTAAATTTTTTCATAAGATAATAATACAGGATGTTTATAAAGTCCCGAACCCATTTTGATGTTTAATAACTCATAAAATAATGAAGATAGAAACAAACTTATGGCATTTATTGATGGAATAACTTATATATTTTCCTTTTCAGGTTTGAATATCTTTACTTTTATAAATATCATCTGCGTGTGTGGTTAATTTCAGATAATTTCATTTTCCAGTCTAAATATCTGTACTTTTCTGTAATGTTCTCCGATGAAGCATCCTTTCATCTTTCTGGCATTGTTAATCACCATAAAGTACGCATATGGGGATTTGAAAACCCCCATGAATACCGCGAGGCACAGAGGGATTCCCCAAAGGTTAATGTGTGGTGTAGACCAATGCACGACCGAGTCATATTGGGCCTTTCTTTTTTACAGAAAAGACGGTCTCATCAGTTATATACTTAGACATGTTGGGGAAAACTTCGACACAACTAGAACTAGTTTTTCCACAACTAGAAGAGCTTCAGCCACATGTCTTTTTGCAACAAGATGGTGCACTACCTCATTGGGGTACCATTGTTCATAGTTCTTTGAATGACTATTTTACAAGAAGATGGATTGGGCGAGGAGGTCCAATTCCTTGGCCACCCAGATCACCTAATATAACGCCACTGGACTTTTTCCTTTGAGGATTTGTAAAGGATAATGTTTACAGGAGAAGACTGTCAAACATTGATGACCTAAAAGCCAGAATTACAACTGCAATAGCCTCTGTGGATGCTGACATGCTTGCCGGTACCTTGCGTGAAATTGAATACCGACTTGATATTCTCTGTGTGACAAAGGGCGCACACGTGAAAGTTCATTGACAAGGGTCATGAAACTTTTTGAGTCTATCTAACCATTTATGTTATTAATTTTAATCTATCTTTATTATTTTATGAGTTATTAAACATCAAAATGGGTCCGGGACTTTATAAACACCCTGTATTAAATTTAAATCCCTTTCAAAAGTTTTCTACCTATATTTTACATAAGTATATTCAGCTGGATGGCATCAGGAAAGTGCAAAAATACGTGGATTTTATTTTTAAATTTCTAGTGAATTTTTAAAGTTTTTGATTTCAAATTTAAATAACTATCAAGGATTCATCTTTATGGATGCGCATCAGAACTGTGCAGAAATATATGAAAAAACATAAATTAACAATTAGCAGCTGCCTGGGAAAAAATGTCTCAGAGGGGCATCTATATAAAACATATACCGGCCCTCAAAATTCAGGATTTCACTTAAAATTTTTTTTTAGTCTCAACTTTGTGTCCTAAGGGTCCATAAATTACAATGCATTCAAAATTTTACTACAATTTAAATTATTTTATATACTGCCCCTCAAAGGGTTAAAGACTGCTGCACACTAGTAAATCACAAAAGAATATCACTGAATGACATGAAAGGGAAAGAATTGACCTCAATAAATTGTAATTTTTTTAACAGATGCCTCAGGAAAATTGAAAAAGATGATAGATGTTAAAAATCATAAATTTTCGAAATTAAGTATCTTAGTCAATTTTTCTGATATGGAAGTAAAACGTTTTGTGTTGTAATTGTTAAAGTGAGCATAAACTTTTATTACATATAACTATAGATATCAGGGAACCATATCAAAAACTTAAATTTTGTAATTGCATAAAATTCGTTTCTTTAAATTAAGAAAATTCTAAAACATGAATATTTGCATCATTTAAATAATTTTTATGATTAGAAATGCAGTAGAACTTTTATTAATTGTACCTTTGTCTATAGAAATATCTGTTGACTGAGTTGCCAATCAATTTAAAAAAAGGTCATTGGGAAAATGTGGTAATCTTAGAAAGGATCCAACTTGTAGTGAATTTGTAAGTTTCTGGGGATCTAAGGTTGGCAAGACATCACACAGGTTGATATTTTGGGATGTATAAATATAGAAAATTACAAAGCATTTTTTGAGTGACAAAATTATTTTTTTATTGTAGATTTGGAGAACAGTAAAAATTGTTTTGATGAGAATGATGATGAAATAAAGATGGATAATGTTAAAACTAGCCATGCTGGCCTTAGAATGCTGATGAAGCAGAAATGGACAAGTGTTAAAATTAGCCTTGCTGAAGTTTTAATATTTAAAGCAATATCTTGTTGTGTTTTCTATGCATCATTTGATGATTAAAAAGTGTATGGTAACTGTTAGAGTTATAAGACTGTCACAACGAAGTTTAAGAGTTTTTTTTTAAATAATAAAATTCTGATGTGTATGCCACATGACTTCCTTGTATGGAATATTAAATTATACACATTTTGTATTTCATTTAAACTTATTGGATTGAATTAAATCTACTTTGTCGATAGCATGTAAACCACAATAGAATAAATGCTCTCATTAAAATTCATTATATTTATTTACCATAATGACACTCTGGAGCTGGATTCACTTAACAGTGTTACATCTCATTCATCTTATAACTCAGAGTGCATAAAAATTATGTATACTATGTGAAGAACTATCTAATCATTGCCACATGTTCTGTTCAAATACTATGATAAATCTAAAACAATGTATAGAAGAAATTAAACAAACAAACCCCCCCCCTCCCCCAAAAAAATGTTTTTCACAGACGATTCAATATTTTTCATGTAATTAATTCAGATCTTACTTTGCGACAAGGCAAATATACATAAAAACTCAAAATACCTGTATTAAAAATTATGAAGTAGATCTTAAACACTTATTTCCTCAAATAAATTCAAGAATTGATTAAGCATGATTTAATTTGGAATAATGAAAGAAGGTGTTGTCTTTGTTGATGCAAAGCTTAGTTTCTCTAGATTGGCAACAAAACCACTATTCTGCTAAGTTTCAAATGCAAACAAATATGGTCGCTATGGCCAAAATAATTAGGCTTCACTGCACGTAAACAACTTTTAAATTGTTGATAATTCTGCAATTGTAACATGCAGGTTAACTAAAGGCATAAAAATCTTAACCAGAAGATAAGAATAACATAATTCAATCAAATTTAATGCAAAAACAATTTACAAGCATATAAGAATAAAGAAACTGAGCTCACTGAGCCGAGTAACAGAGTAACTGAGCTCATTGAACTGAGTAACAGAATGGATATATACATATATTTATATACATTTGGTGTGACCAATTGCAACCAAAATAGGAGGTGCACATCTGCATGCTATAGCAGTAGTATATACAAAATTTCAATGTTCTGAGGCTACTCGCTCTGAGTTATGCGAGATACATACATACATATATACGCACAAATGCCACAAAAAAACCTCTTCAGAATCTATTTTAAATCAATTTTATAATTTTTTGGGGAAAAAAGAGTCTTTTAGTCTGTTTTTATGTGCAGAGGAAATTTTCTCAGTCTTAATGCGAGTTTCAGATGCTTTTATACTACCAGGCATAGGGTTGAGAATGCAGAGTCCATATTTTGCTGCAGTGACATAGAGCTTCTCGAAACTAAACATATCCGCTGAAATTTAATTTTCCTATGTAAACATATTTGATCATGGCTTCCAGAACTTTCGATCCGATATCAAAATCTTTTTGTTCGGAAGACTTTTGTTCATCGAGGTTTTTTAACAGTTCAGGTCACCTCGCCCCCACAAGATAGCTTTATATACTTTGAATTCTGTACCATGGGGCACACAGTATCACGTCTGTCAACAGTCCAGTTTTGTAAGAAACTGAAGGGTGTATCCCTTTTTCATTAATCTTAGAAACTGGTTTCAAACTACATTTTATAACTACTATGTCGTAAGTAATAAACTTTAAAAGAAATTTTCTTTCAATAAATCGTCTGCAGCCATATCCCCAATCCATTTTTCCTTTTTCAAATAAATTTGTTAGCTTTCCGCCCATTGTGGTGTGACTGTACTTCCCACAGTTTTTTTATTCTTATATGCTGGTAAATTTTGCATTTTTTGTTTTAAAAATGATTGAATTATGTTGTTCTTATCTTTTGGTTAAGGCTTTTATGCCTTTAGTAAGTCTGCAGGCAATATTTAGAGAATTGTCATCAATTTAAGAGTTGTTTAAGTACGGTTAAGCCTAATTATTTTTACCATAGCAGCCATATTTGTTTACATTTGAAACTTAGCAGAACAGTGGATTTGCTGCCAATCTAGAGAAACTAAGCTTCACAACAACAAAGATAACACCTTCTTTTATTATTCTGAATTAAATCATGCTTAATCCATTTTGGAATTTATTCGATTAAATAGGTGTTTAAGATTTACTTTGTAATTTTTAATATATATATTTTGAGTTTTTATGTACTCGAAAGTCAAATCTGGTCGCGAAATGAGAACTGAATTGAATGAGAAATGAAGGATTGTCTGTTAAAAACTGTTTCTTCTTCTTCCCCCCTTCTTTTGTTTAATTTCTGTATACATCGTTTTAGATTTATTATAGTATTTGGATAGAGTATGTGGCAATGATTAGATAATTCTTCAGATATAATTTTTGTTCATTCTGAGTTATAAAATGAATGAGATGTAACGCTATTAAACAAGCCTAGAGCCAGAGTGTCACTATGGTAAGTAAATATAGTGAATTTTAAATAGTGCATTTATTCTATTATGGTTTATGGTATTTATCAATGAAGTAGATTTAATTCAATCCAATAAGTTTAAATGAAATACAAGAAAAAAATGTGTATAATTTAATATTCCATACAAGGAAGTCATGTGGTGTACACATCAGATTGTTTTCTGAAAATTAACAGTGGATTTTGATATGTGGCTCCTTGCTTTGTCATGATGCAATTCTACTAATCAATAGAATTATGAGTAAAGGGATAGTATTTCATATTTGAAAATTGGAGTATAAAATATGTTCCTAATAATATGTGGAGTTGATCCGAACATTTTCCTCCACTCTCTTTATTATTAATTTTCCGTTTTATCAAAAGCCAGCAACAATCATAAATCCCTTTGAAAAACTTTTGAGATTCTTTGAACGATGTTTTCAGTTTTTTTTTCTCCTCTTTGATGACAATAAATGAATCTCATTTATTGCAGTCATTTAAATGCTGCCAAGACTCATCTATTGTGAGAATGTTTTTCTAATTTTATCAGGATGAATGTCTCTCATAAAGAATTCTGCAGCGCATTCTGCATTCAGTTGTATGTCGTGGAGAAAGAGTGCATTATGTCCCCCCTTTTAAAATTTAAATTAGCATTAATCACTTTGTTTACAGTTGACACTGAGCATTGTAATGATTCTGCAACTGTCCTTTTACTTGGCAGATTTTCTTTTAACATTAATATCTTACCTTTGCAACATTTGAAACAGTCCGTTTTTTAACTTGGATGTGTATTTGGAACAATTTTGTACTTGAAGCCAAACTTTGACGTTTTCTTCCCTTTCTTATTGAAAATATTATCTATCGTAGCTTGAGATATTGAAAAACTATGGCTTTCACAGCAGTTTTTAATAACTAGCTGAGAATAATTTTCTTTGGAAAGAGCACAAACATAGCTTTCTGTCCATTGCTTCTTTGAAAGTGCCATTTTGCAAAAAAACAAAACTGTCAAGTAGCAGATGCTAATTTATGCTTCTAAACATATAGTTAGTCAAAAAAAAAATCCAAGCAAAGGGATTTTTTTTAATAGCAAAGCAAAATCATCTAAAAATACGTGAATAATGTCTGTCCTGTCTATGTTTATCACCAGTCAGTGCAAATATAAGGTCTCATGAGTATTTTTGTTGACATGATATATATACATGTAATGTTCTGCCATTTTTTCTTATTGCATTACTATTCTTGTGAATCCTTTATTCAAGAAAAGAGGTAATTTATCGTATATTGGACAGAATGAAATTTTAAAATGTTAATAATTGTTTAAGACCATGCCCTTGCTTAAATGTATGTGTGGGAGGGAGGTAGTGTAGTGTGCCGAAGAATAAAATAGTTTGCTGTGTTTACATTCGACACAGTAATTGTAGGAAAAGTAGTCCCATAATGTTATTTATCAAGTATTGTAGGGAACTTAGACATTTGAAACTGATAGGTACTTTATCTTATATAAAAGTTTATTTAAAAATGAATGGTGTTCTTATCATATCTGATTGTATTCAGTTTTAAATTTAGTTTCCATACTAATTTCATTTTCAATTACACTTTGATAATGAAGGGAAAAATTTGATTTTAGGGTCACAGAAGAAATCTAAAAAAGGTCCACATTATGCTACAAAGATGTTAAAGAAAAAAAAGAGTGTTCGTAGACGTGCTATGCGTCATGTAATGAAGGAAACATTGCCATTAACCTCTGGTGAAAAGTTAGTCACAGAAGCTCTAATTACTGAAACAAAAGCGCATGTTGTATGGCAAGTAAGTTATAAGTGTTGGAAAATAAAAAAGGTTTACATCACACCTGTATATCTTAAAGCTTCAAAAGTTTTAAATTGTATTTTTCTTTAAGGATGGCACTGTGGAGCATAATATTTTATCAACATCACTGTATCCTGTTCATCACCTTGATTCTCATGAATTCTTTCCTGGTGATTATGTTGTAGATGGCAAAGGTTTGTGTCATTTTTGTGTGATATAAATTTGTAATATGAGCAGGAAAAAGGTATAAGAAATATGATAAATAAATACTTTACGTATTTAATGAATATTTTTAGTTAGAATTTAATACCTCATGATTTTTAAGTTTTTTTTATAATTATTTGTATTTTCTTGTTTTTTCAGTATGTTGTATGTTGTAAAGCCTTTTATTAGTCATAGCTTAAAACAAAATCCACATGAAATAAAGTTGGTATTTGACTTCAGGTCATTTCTTTCTTCTTCTACTGAATAATCTCTGAGTGGATAGAATATTTAATATTTATACCATTGAAGATAAACATAAATTTGCTGTGAATAAATAGTAAGCATCGGGGAAGACATCTCATTTTTAGTATACATTTGCCAACATTAGAATGGTAATTTTGATCTAAATCATTATCATATAATTGTGTACATAAAGAAATAAATTTTGATCTAAATTATTACGTACTTCTTTGCCAAGTTATCAGCTTCTTTATCAGAGATTGCAGCTGATTAGCTAAGATGTTAAATCTAATGTTTACTGTTAAGGTAAAAACTGACAGTTATTTTAAAACTGTGTGCAATTTAGTGTGATGATTCAAATTTTGTAAGAGGCATAAGTGTTGAGTATACTGCACAAGGTTTGCATTGTTTGGGTTCTCAATAAGCTTACTTTATTATATTATGGGTTCTGTTTTTCCTCAAAAATCAAATTAAAAAAAAATTGTCAATATATATGTATGTAAGGTAAAAAATATGTAAATCAGCTTTATAATTTAATTTAATAATTGAGCCTTTTAATTCCTCATTTTTAATCTGGGTATTTTCTCTTTATTCTTAAAAAAAACAAAAAAACCCATTTCTGGACTGTGTCATTTTTAGATAAATCTATGCCAGAGCTTACGTAACACTGATTACATAGTTAATTGGGAACTTGAACTCAGGATTTTGAGAACTGAAGCTTCTCTAACCTAAAACAAAACTTTCATCTTAGTGATCTTCTATACTGGATAAATGCACACTTTGCTTATATCTCTCTTGCTGCTTGGATGCCATTTCTCCATGCTGTCTGCATATCACAGTAGTATTAAAATGTAATCGTTCTGAAAATAGTGGCATTGAAAGTATTAAGTGAATTGTAGCCACAAATGTGGATTTCGATAAAAATGGAATTTAATCTGCCTCAACTGCCAAGTTTCTTATTCATATGGATCAACATTCTATGCAATCAAAATTCCGCTTCAGTATGCCATCTACATGCTTCACAGTCAGTATTTCTGTATTTTTGTGTCTCAGTGTACCTACATCAGTATTTCTCTAAATATATATATAATATAATCTTTTTTAAAAGTGTTAAATCTGTACTATTTAGTATGTATTATATAACTTAGGTATAACATACTTTTGTAACTTTTATAGGTAGATTAACATTTTAAGATTTTTATATAAGTAATCTTGTATATTATTCTAATTGAAAGCCGGTATTTTTGTTACAGAGTTAAAATGACGTATGATAATATAATATAGTTTTAATTAGCTCCTTAGAAACATTTCTGTGTCAGCTTGTAAACATTTGGATCTTATCTCTTTTTTTTTTTTTGTGAATAGAAGAAATTGTTTGATCTTCAGTATAAAAAAAGCACATGTTTGGGCAAGAGGATAGTATATCTGTTTTGTTAGCTCAATAGGGAAAGTCATTCAAACTATGTGTATGTATTTAATATTATACAAAGAATCCTAAGGTAAATTTTCATGTTAATAAGTGTGTATTTGCATGTGTTATCATTTGCTGTTAGATGGCAGTATTAATATTTTCTTGATTGGTTTTTTTTTTTTTTTTTTTTTTTTTGCTGTTATCATTTGTAGAATGGATAGAGTGATAGTTTTTTTATTGGGTCAATCTGAGACATTGGCCACCCCAATCAACAAACAAGTATTTTGAAAAAGTAAATAAATGAAAACGAAATAAATATAGTACATTTATTTCAAGTATAAATAATTTGTACAAATGCTTAGTTATATTTTGAATTTTTTAAGTAATTTATCGCAATTTTCAATTTGTTCTTTGAACGCTTCGCAAGTATTTCACTAAGTTATAATCATTGCCTCTAAAGTATCAATGTTCAGTTGTGGTTTATCTGTCTGCAAATTGTTTATAATAGAAAACACCCTTTCAGTAGCTGCATTGGTACTAGGTGAATGAAGCATGGATTCTATAGCTTTAGTGAGATGCACACAGGGAATATAATTTTTGTAGAAATAATTAAAAATTTGAATTCAGTGCTTATCGATGGGTGTTTCTTTATATTGTTGAAGTCTTCATATATTTTCAAATATGGTATTTCGTCAAGTAATTTATTTTTCAGTGCCATGTATCCATTTTCAGGCGAATATTTTTTCACAAAAACTATTATTTCTGCTATTTTGGTCCAATCTAACATTTTAAATTAATCCATTTAAAATGATTAATTTCCCCAAATCATTTGTTCCATAATTTTAGACAAGCAACAAATTCATGTAAAAATTTCTAAACTATTTTTGGTTTATATTTTCATTTTTAATTGTATTGTTTAAATTTATGTTTAAACTTTCTGGTAGAAATATGGAATCGATTATCTCTTTAAATTTAAAAATGAGTTAATTTCTTCTAAAATTTTGGCAATTTTTCTTTTCTCTCTTTCCATTCTTTTTATTGAATTATGAAATAGATGCTCGTGTTTGGAGGATTTGAAGCAAAAGTTCAGCTTATTCATTTAAAAAGAAGTTTTTTAAAACTATTGGACACTTATCAATTGCAAGAAAATAGGATTTTAAATGATTAAACATTTGTAGCACTCTTCCAGCTGTGGGTAGTAAAGCTAGCAATTTTGCTTTGGATATCCTTAATAACTGTTTGTATTCTAGTTCTATGTCAGCACAGAATTTCTGCAGATTTTCCATTCGAACTGTGTATATATAAGAATAAGACTAAATTTTGTCAATTATTCTTTCAATATCTGCAAGAAGCAAATCTGATGCAGTTTGAACTGCGTTGTGGGTTATATGTGCTGCGCAGCCTACTTCAGTTATTAGGCAGTTTAACTGATTATTCAATCAGGAAACTATATTATTTACATTTCTGTTAACATTTCCAAAATTTGAATGAAAATTTAAATATCTGATTGGTTGACTTCAGGAAAAACAAGTTCTTTTAAGAAATCGTACAAGGAAAAAAGCCTCAAGCGAAACTTTTCAGTTTCAAAAAGTCTTACATAACTAGCAGGGACACAGGTTTCAATAAAACATGTTTATATATAATATATATAAATGCATATACGTCTATTTTATATTGGAAGTATAGGCAAGGTGTATCAGTGCAGTGGTGACAAACTTTCAGGAGAGCTAGCATACACCTAGACAATGGGAAATCGCATAGCAATGCATGGTCAGAAACACTTTCCTGGGGCAGTAGTGATGACACAAAATGTAAAAAAGGAAGAACACAAGCAGTGAGACAAATTGTGTTTTATTGTGTTTAGTACAGCAGAAACTAACAAATAAGAACAAAAACAAACAATGATCATCATTAAAGGTGTTCACAATTACAACCTGGACCATGATGCAGACCTCATTTCTTCGGCACATGGATCTTCATCATGAATGGAAAATCACATAAAAGATGCATGATGCATGGTTCCTGCATTATGGTCTGGGCCATAATTTCAAATGCCTTCTTTGATGATGATTACTGTCTCTTTATGTTGCTTTTTCTTTGATTTTGCTGTACTCCGAATAATAAACATGTTTTCTCACCCCCATTCATGCCCTTTCTTTTTGATTTTTGTATCATCACTACCACACCAGGAAAGCGTTTCTGACCATGCATTGCTATGCGATTCCCATCGTCTAGGTGTACTGTCTCTCTCCTGAAAGTTTGTCACCACTGTACTGATACATGTATGTATATTTATATTGGAGGTATACATGTACTGATACATTGTATGTATATTTATATTGGAGGTATACATATAAATGTCTCTAAAGATGCGGATTCCTGACCATGTCGACACAAACATATAGCACATCACTGGCACAGATGTGTGTCTACATAATAAGGAACATGCTAGTTGAGCTCAGTAGTTTATGAATGCCATGTGTCGGATGCACAGTGGCAGTGTAGTTGAGTTAGTTTAGTTCAGTTGATAAGTCATAAGATCAGATGAGTCAGTAGATAAGTTCCATGAGATCATCACATTAGGGATATGTTGAGGTTATGGCAACACCTTTGCTGATATGTCACTCCCCACACATAAATAACACATCGTTATATACCTAATGCCATCAATGCAAGGCTTCAAAAATAATGTAATCCATATGTGGGAATATTATAGAAGCTAAATTTACTTTAAAAAAAATCTTTGAACGTGTGTTAATTCTGGGATGTTTCCTATTATGCACATCCATGCAGAATGCAGAGTTGAAATTCGGGACTAGCCCAGAAAATCCTGGGGGAATGGTCATCCTAAGCATGTATTTCATATGTACAATGTGGACAGGTGTGATTGTGCTTTGGATGTGCCCAAAATTAAAAACTTTTTTAAGTCTGAAAATTCCAGATTTCAGAAATTGTATGTAGCATGTTTAAAATGGTACGTACCATCTCATTGTATGAAAATACAATCCTGAAGATTAATGTCTGTGATTAATTTTTAATGTTGCAGAGACTGTAAAAATTATTGGAAATTCTGGAAAGGTTAATTCCATTATGAAAGGAGTTTAAATGTATTCTGAAAGAGATTTATGCAGAATGTGCTCATTATGGACAAAAAATGGCCATCAAAGTTAATGTTACAACATGGTGAAACAACTGATTTCATTGCCTTAATAAAATTAGCAGATAATTTGTAAAATGACATTTCAGAAAATGAAAAAAAATTCTTTTTAAAGTCATAAATGGTCAAATAGATATTTCATTTGCCTTATGCAGAAATACATGCACATACGAACAAAAAGAAAGATATTAAAATTTTTTTGTTGAAGTATTCGGACTAAAAGAAGTGGAAAGCAGAGATATCCAATGTAGAAAAAATTGATTCAATTTCTTTTACCTTGCTTTCATGAAGCTATTATTGAAGGTGCATTTAATTATGTAGGAGATACTAATAGAATTGATATTAATGGAACATAAAACATGATTGGTCATTGAAATCCTAGATGATGTGAAGATTGTGAAATATTATGTATTTTTGAAGTACAAAAAAAATATACATGTGAACTTTTTAGATTAGAAAATCTCTCTCAAGACCCTGTTGGTAAAGATTTTAGATATAATTTGTTGAATAACTGGAATGTCTTACTAAAATTGTTTGCATTCTGTGAACCATTTCTTTACCTGCTAACAGTTCATCTCTAACACTTAGTATGCATACTTCAGCCTTAATCTAATACTTTACTCTTTAAGTAGTCATTATTTACATCAAAATATTTTCTGATCATACTGAACGTTCAGGTGTTAGCAAAGAAAAATATAAATGCAGCAGTTCCCAGCCCCAAAAAAGCAAACTAGAATTTTTTTTTTAATTTTTTTTTTTATGCTAAGAAACTGAAAAGGTAAGTAACTGTATGAAGTGATGTAGTGGAAAATAAATTAGGAAAACATCATATTTTTTATTTCGCTGTTCAAATTGTTTGAAAGTACATGTGTATGCATTTGTATCACATTAATGTTGTGGATTATTTGAAATTATGTCAATTTTTTTACTTCTCAGTTTTCAGGATTTTTGAAATGGGATGACAAGCATCCTTGCATGAGGAATTTTTTGAATACTATATGAGTTCATGCATCTAGTATATATTGCTTCTAATGCAAACAGAAAAGCTGGTGTACGATTGTAATATGAATAGATCTCTTAAAGAGCTGGGCTAAGCCACCAAGCATTTGCATTTCCAACAAATATAGAAATTGTCTAATAGGGGTATAAAGAAAGGAAGTGTAAAGAAATAATGTCAGTTAAATATAAACTTAAACAAATAGAATGTGTTCTTCCAAAAATAAAGATGTAGTTTTGTAAAATATTTAAGAAATAAATTTTTAATGTAAATGAATAAATGGAAGGCAACACAGACAAATATTAAAAGAAATACTTATTATTACCAGCAAATATTTTACAGATATTTTATTTTCAGATTCAAGGCCATATGAATATGGAGTGGTAAAACAAGTTGATCATAGTGGGCGAACAGCTTTAATTACTTGGTTAAAGACATATCATGCTGGAGGAGATCCCCAGTAAGTTTTAGTATTATTACTTTTATTTTTGAATATGTTGTGTTAGCTGGAAACACCTTGGGTACTTATGTATTTTTCTGTCAACTAGTCACAAAGAGTGCAATTTAGCATAAAAAATAGATAACAACACAGTTGTAAATTCTTAGCTTTGGGTTTACATAATCCTACTCTTCACTAAGCTGTGTCAGTTTTTTTTTTTAAGACTATTATTTAATTGCCGCTCAGTTTTTCTATTGCATTTTGAAAAATATTATAAAAATTTGGGACTGGCCTTCTGCAGAACAGTGAGCTTCATGATTTATACTGGTGTACTAATCAAAAGACTGAAGAAAAATGGCACAATAACACCAAGGAACCATGCAGCACCACTTAGATTCTCATCAAAGTGAAGATGAGTTGCCCAAAGGTTATAAAAGGTGTCAATTTTATTACTGTTTTAAACTTTAATAGAGATTTTTGTCAGTTAGATTGATAAAAACTAGTTTAAATAAATTTATTTGTAAGATAATTTGAAAACTTGAGCTCATATTTATGTAAGTATTTTTGAATGCGATATTGGTAATTTCTATCTGTTGATTATCTGATTAAATATAGAAGAAAATTTGATGCATTTCTTAAATATTAGCTTCAAAATGTTATGAGTATTAGAAGTTACATTTTAAAAATACTATTCTTAAAAATATTTTGCTTTGAATTATTTTTCTATCAATACATGTCATTGAATCAAATAAGAGTTTATGAATTGTAGTCATAAAAAGTATGGGTAGTAAATACAGTGTATTCTTGATTATGTAGGTTAATGCTGGGGTAGTAGGTCGCAAATAACTGAAAAACGTGGATAATCCAAGTTATCAATTTTCATGCATATTGTTTGTATTTGCTTCTTAAAAAAATTAGTAATTACTTTGTTTTTGAGAGCATTTAAATATCTGTCAGATTTCACCATGTGTTTTTTCAAAATAATATAATTTTTTTTGAATCCCTATTTATCGATGAAGTCCAATAATGTTTCAAAAGTTATTGCTGTCTCAGAATTGTGTATTGTCAGGATCTTTTTCACTTGTATTTTCATTATCACTGCCTGTCTCTTTTGTTCTTGTGACATCTGTAACAATATCTGCATCGCTCAAGCATTGAAAGTCTAGCTCAGTTGACTATCAACCATTCCTTGATTTTTTGTGATCAATATTTTTGAAGAATTTTACAAGTTGTATGCCAAAATCTTTTTAAAAATTAGAAAAAAAAAGTTATAGTAATAAGTTTAGTTATTACCTCAGTTTCTTCACAATTAGATTAAATTTCGATTTCTACATTAAGAAAATCTTTCTCTGCTCTCAAATTTGTACATGTGTATTTTTTACATACTGACATGCACAGTATTGAGTGTGTATGCATGGTCATCGTCATACATGGATAATCTGCAGACCAGATAATATGCATCCAGATAATCAAGTGTCACCTTTTTTATGGTGTTGTGTATCTCAAAACCCAAAAGTTATTCTCTTCGAACGCTGCCCTTCATTTTGTAACCCAGAAAATTACAGAAAACATATATTTTCTGCTCTCAAGTAACAAATGCACATGTAAAAGTCTTTCTTAAGTTTTACTGTGCTGAAGATATATTGCTTCTGCTTTACTTTTTTGTAATATTAGGGACCAAAATTTAGTGCACCAAAGCCCTCAAGCTTATATTTTTTTCAGAAATTTCATAAATACTAACAAATTATGATTGGGTTTTTTAAAACTTTTCTAGCTTTTGAACAAATTTAACACATTGAATAAATTTGATTGTAAAAATCTCAAGTGTACTTTATTTTTTAAAAGATTAATATATACTTTAAAAATTATTTATTTAGTTAATAACATTTGGAATTCTCTCCCAGTTTCAACACATAAGAAATGTACATAATATGTTAGAAAAGCTGTCCAATTGTTATATTTGAAGCTTAGTGTAATAAAAGTAATGAATTTGTATTTGATTTCCTTAATAATGTTTTTTCAGAAAAGAATATGAGCAATACTTTTACAAACATCACAAGCGTGTGAAAAATTAATGCATGTAACAAATAGATTTTTAGAAAAAATATCAGTAGCATAACATGAGGAATGCAAAATGGGAAAATCTTCTTTATAATGTATTAGATATTATATATATATGCAGTTCATAATCATTTGAAATAGAAGCCTATGAGTGATCAGACTGGTGTACTGATAGTTAGGTTTAAATCCAAGCAAATGTGCTTTTTGACACATTTTGCAGAGTTTATCTAGTCTGATGATCCCCATAAAATATTAAATGAAGAACAAAGTATTTGTGTCATAACTGTAATACTCTACCTGCAAAAACAAAATTACTGGGGCTCTAGAGACCAACATGCCAGTGAAATTGCTATGTGTCTTGTAGGTATTACAAAAGCCGCTTAACTAGTACCTCTATCAAGTAGTATGGAGATAGGTATCCATATAACCAAATATGCACATATCAAACATTTGTAGGTATATATTGTAAAGTTATAGACTTTTTTGTAAAACATACTTATGAATCTTCTGTGAAACAAACTTAAATCTACTTCCAAAATACTTTATTTTGATACACTCTATGGTCTGAAAAAATTAATATTGTGTCATACTTAACTAACAAAAACATATAAAGTTAAGGTAAGGCAAAAATAACAGCTTAGCATAAGTTGCTGTGTCAGTTTTAAGAATTAACTTCTCAATAAAGAAAAAAAGTCTTCAGTTAGAAAAAGAGAGAGAGAGAAAAGGTTTTTTATTCCCGGGCTTTTAAAGCATGTATATTAGATAATCCTTGAAACTGATAAGAATTATTTGAACTCTGCGTCAATCTAAGCTTTTTTTATTTATTTTAATCTTTAAATTCATGGCCTGTCAAAATTTTGAATTTTGTGTCAACCACTATGTTTTTGAGAATCTGGAATCACAGGTGGATTTGTTCAAACAAACAACATCCCGCGTTTTTTTTTATTACATGTTTGCAATGATTCTGCATGAAAAATCTACAAATTTGTCAAAAATTTTACAAAGTGGAAACTAAGGCTCTTATAAGGTTTGTTCCTTCTTTTAGTGGAAATCAGCCTTTTCATTACCATCAATTCTACCATGGAAAGGAACTTGCTTGACATTTATTCTGATTTGAAAGTGTCTTAAAATTTCTCTAGATGTCTTCAAATATAGGTCTGATATATATACAAGTAAAATCTATTTAGCCTATTTTTAATACCAGTAATATTAGGTTTTTGCAACTTTAAAAGAGGTAAAAAAGCCATTATGATAGCTTCAGTGGTGAACTATGGGAGATTTGCATGAGCCCTCTGTTAAATTTGTCTCGAAATTGCAAACCCCGTGTTGTTTTTTGTTTGCGTATTATTTATTCCAGGAAAAACACATGTCTTGCATGTTGTAATCATACTTTAATAAATTTTACATTAAAGCATGAAATAAGTTATTTGGGGGTTTTCATCGAGATGACTTTAACATGAAAACTGCATAATGAAATTCCTAATAGTGTAAAGGAAGCTACAATAATTACGGATACTATTGCTATTAATAGAGGTAAAGCTAAACATGCTTTCAGCTCAATGAACAGTATTTCCACAATAAGATCTTGTTTTACTAACAATAAATTTGAGATTGAAAGGCAATCTTAAAATGGGGAACCCTTTAGAAGAATGTAAAAACTTTTTAAAAATCTCTGCTTGGTTCTTAAAACTATGAATTTTAGACTCTATTTTTTATTTCAAATTTTTTCACGTACAGTTATTTGTATTTCCTGCTTTTGTAAATATTAAAACATTTAATTATAATTTGGTATTTTATTTTTATAAACTAAAGTGTGAACTCTTTGTTAATATTTTCATAGCTCACCCGTGGATATTTTAATCAAAATTTTATATAGATTAATAAATTACAGTTTAATATATATTGGCAAATATATCAGATTATGCAGCATAATGTGAATATCTTTAAATTCTTAACATATGTCAATTTTAAGTTTTTCAATAGGCATCATATACATTTTTATTCCTTTAACATTTCATCAGAATATTTCAGTTGTTTGTTTTTATTCATTTAATATTTCATCAGTAATGTTTTAACTCATTAAATATTGCATTGACATTTGGGAACCAAGCTTAAACCAAGTAAAAAAAAAACTTGTCATTCAACATGTTAGATATTGTGAAAACATAACATTAGTGTAAGCCAATGTAAAACAATAAACAAATGTTTATAGTCAGATACCCACACACTTCTCATAAAGCCAACTTTGACTCTTATACATACATACTCCCATAAACAATAGTATAATAAACTGAATGATGTTTATTAATTGGATGAATGATGTTAATTTATTAATTGGATGAATGATGTTAATTTATTAATTGGAGAATAACAATTATAAATAGTTATAAGTCTATATATAACAGTTAAGTTATATTATAACAGTTATAAGTCAATTGTAAACTGTTATAAGTCTTTATGCAGTTTTTATGCCACTATGAATAATTATTCCAAATGAAAAAAAAGGTAGTTCCCAAATCAGTTTTGATATGAAGAAATAATGATGATACATCATATAATGGTAACTTTATCCAAAAATTCAGCAACAGAGTAAAGTGAGAAACCTTTGATAAAATGGGCAAAAAGCTTTCAGACAGAGAAAAATCATTATGATCTTTCTCTGATATATCTTACTATTCATCAGCAGCTGAGTGGATAAGTCTTTAGAGCACTGGTAGTTTGAACCCTAGTAAACAGCCTAGCTTCATGGGAATTTTCTCATATGTTACATGAACAGGAGTCATTTTGTTTTAAATATGCTTCATGAAAGTGTTCTTTCCCTCAAGAAGATAGTGTTTCTATGCTTTACAATAATCAATGAAGCAAATAACCAACAGTATAGAACTCGAGCAAAAAAATTCGCACATTCTTTTATCAACTGAAGTATTTTTATAGATGTTCTGGTTCAGCAAAAAACAACATATTTAGTTTTTCATGTTTACATCTTTATTGAAAAAATACAGAATTGTGAAAACTCACCTCAGTTCTACAGTCTGAAATGATAGCAAATTATAAGAACATAGGTAGTAGATATGTAGGTTACAGAATGTATTTTGTGGCTTCTTAGAAAATAAAAATTAGAGGAATTCAATGGTGAGAGCTGTTTTTATTGTAATGTTTTATTGATACACAATAAAACATTACAACAAAATATGTGTGTAAAAACACACACAAACACACACACGCGCGTGCACACACACACGCGCGCGCACACACACACACACACGAGTATGGAATCTCAAGAAACCATTTCTGCTATGGGTTACAACATGCCAACTGAAATCATAAACATTTACAGCATTTGTAAGCAAACTAAATTTAAATTGCAGATTAAAGACGTGTGATCTCCTATAGTTATAAACTGTGAACACTAGTAAAGCTGATAAATTAGACCTCATCATTCAGAAAATCTTGACAATAATAATAAAAAAAAATGTACATAGCAACACGTACAGTGTAATATAGAGTGTAAAATGCTCCACAGAATTGCAGTGAGTAAAAAGTACTTGATTGTGCTAATGCTGCAATTCTGCAAGACTTCAAAAATTGCATCTTTATTTTTATGTAACACAACGAAGTGAAATAGAATTATTTAGGTAGAAAATAACATGTAAAACAATTTCATGTTAATTTCTCAATTATTTTTTCTTTTGGGAGTTAATGCATTAGCTGAAATTTTATGAGCTATCCCATGTTTGCATTTTAATATACAGATTCTCTGAATAATCATTCCATTTTCTGTATTTTAGTAGGAGCTTCTGTTAGTAAAATTTTGCATTACAGAAAAACACTTCCAATAAAAAAGAGTTTTCTAGTATCTGCTAGTTACATTTTTTTTTCAAGTGGACACATTCTTAAAATACTTTTCTTTATTGAATATTATGATATTGACAGTACATGAAATAATAAGGACCAAGCATATCACCAAGCATTTTCAAATATACAAGTGAAGACATGTCACAATACAGTAATTTTTATCAATAGTAAATAAAAGGTATGAGGAAATCAAAAGGTAATAACGATAGAGCAAATTGAGTGGGATAGAAAGCTTTTGTTAAATAAATATTGTACATACTATAAATATTGTACATTCTTGACTTATCACCCCTATAGCAAATTAAATTAAATTATGTGAGTACCACAAAATAATAACCAAAACAAAAGGAACTGCTACTACGTAAGAAGCACTCATTTCAATAACGTAACCAAAGAGTTACCATTACATTAACAATCTGGCATACTATCTCGTATACCAGTTTTGCATAAAAATTGCCTTTGGCGAACAGAAAATAATTCCAAAAGTCCTGCCAACGCAACGGCTCTTTCTGATTGGTTGAGTTTCCTCAGCTCTAGGCAGGTTTTAGCCACCCGTAAGGTTATGGGGCTGTACAAAATACCGAAATAAATGTCTGTGCACCATAAACAATTACCGTAATTTCGCGCGTATAGTCCGCGGACTATCTGTGTTTAAAATGCGAATTTTTGAAGCTGCGGACTATCCACCAGTGCGGATAATACGCTGGTTGTTCACGGTTAAAATCGTTGAAATTTAAAAAACACGCTGTCGTGAACTGCCGATGATCAAATATAAAAAAAGAGCGAGATTCCAAGAAAAAATTCGTATGTATCGTATCGATAGTAAACCATAGAGCATAGTGCAGAACGAATGAGTAGTAGCAAGTAGAGCTCCTAAAGTCCAGGCTGGCACATCAAGCGATGCCGGGATATGAGCACTCACTTAGCGCAACCAGAGTCTTGTGTCCCAGTATCCTTCGCACTGCTTAAGCGCAACTGCCGGGAGGGGGAAAAGTAGTTGATGCGTCAGCTCGGTTTTTAGGAGCCTTAGTAGCAAGTACCTGGAGTACGAAAAAAAAGCGTGATTCGTTTACTTATAGCGTAGTTTGGCAACACCGAGTGAGTGGGGTCGAAGGTCACATTTCATTACCACTTATCACGAGGATAGCACGTTGCACAGTATTTTGTTTTCGTATTTTGTCTTTCATCTTCGATAACGTTGATGAAACATCGCCGGAGTTTTACTGCTGAGTTTAAACTCAAGGTAGTTGAGAAAGCTGAAAAAGATGGAAATAGAGAAGCGGGCCGTTATTTTGAAGTGGACGAGAAAGCGGTGAGAAATTGGCGCAAACAAAAGGATGTGTTAAAAAGCATGGGAAGAAAGCGATCCAATCGGCACGGAAAAGTAAAATGGACAGCTTTAGAGGAAAATTTACTGAGATGGGTTCTCGACCAAAGAAATGCCGGACGCTCCATTTCAACAGTTAAAATCCGTCTCCGAGCGAAGTCCATGGCAGAAGATATGCAGATAACGGATTTCAAGGGAGGAATAAATTGGGTTTACCGCTTCATGCGTCGTAAAAACTTGAGAGTTCGCAGCAGAACGACATTGTGTCAAGCTGTTCCGGACGACGTAGATGAAAAAAAAGCTTCTTTCCTTCAGTTTACAAGGAAACTTATTGCAGAAGGGAAGTATTCCCTAAAAAATGTTATAAATATGGACGAAGTTCCATTAACATTTGATTGCCCACCGAATCGCACCGTCGATACTTGTGGAGTGAAAACAATATCAATAATAACAACTGGTCAAGAAAAGACCCAATTCACAGTGATGCTCGCCTGCTGTGCTGACGGCACAAAGTTGAAGCCGCTCTTAATCTTTAAGAGAAAAACAATTCCCAAGGAAAATTTTCCTCGAAGCGTCGTAATACGGTGCAATGAAAAGGGTTGGTGCAACGAGGACATTATGCTCGATTGGTTTCAAGAAGTTTGGAAGAAGAGAGAAGGTGCCTTTTTCAATTCCAAAGGAGTACTAATTATGGATTCCATGAGGGCACACATAAAAGACAGTGTAAAGGCGGAAGCTAAAAAAAAAAACATCGGTGCTGAACTTAGCGTTATTCCAGGCGGTTTAACAAAAATCCTGCAACCTCTGGATATTAGCGTGAACAAAAGTTTCAAGTCCCACGTACGTGCTTGCTGGGAGATCTGGATGTCGGAAGGTTTACATACTTTCACAAAAGGAGGAAATATGAGACGCGCTTCATACACTGAAGTTGCCGAATGGGTCGATAAATCCTGGAAAAGTGTTAAAGTGTCAACCATCCGATCGGGATTTATAAAAGCCAGGATTGTTAGTGAAAGCGAGGAAATCACTGACAGTGAAGATAGTGATGTTGAAAATGAACTTTCGGACACTCTTCCCGAAAATATATTAGAACTGTTTAATTCTGATACCGATGAATCGGACTTTGAAGGTTTTCGTGAATGTAGTAGAATGTGTGATTAATTAATATATGATTAATTAGTAAGCACTGTTTTTTATTTATATTTAGCGTTTTATTTCTGAAGGTATATTAGTAAGTAAGTACTTTTTTTCTATGTATACTTAGTTCTTTGTTTCTAAAATACATTAATATTGCCGTATTAAAAAAACGTAATTTCGGACGTATAGTCCGCGGACTATCCGGTGGTGCGGACTATCTGACGATTTTTGAAATTTTTTTATATAAAATCGTGCCTGCGGACTATACGATGGTGCGGACTATACATGCGAAATTACGGTAGATTCTTATTTAATTGAGTTTATGTGGCAGCATCCTAAAATGCAAATGATTTCAGGCATTTTAAATGATGTTTGCAATTTTATGCCTCTGCATTAATCTTAATTTTCTAATGATTTTTTTTTTTTTTTCTGATTTCTTTAGCAAGTTGTTTAGTTAGCATTAAAAAATTTTAATGTTACGAATATCTGCTATGTTATTTTTTCCCTTAGATTTTTCTTCAACTTAACTGTAATGCAAATGTTTTGGCAATTATTTTTATGCTTTGAAATTTATAACGACTCTTTATAATATATGCACACGATTCGGCGTGGATTCCGCCAATTTTTTACAATCATTTATAATATTTCTTCCCTTGTACCGCACTTGAATTAACACTATGATTAGCTTCTCCATAGTTGTACAGGCAATTCTTGCATATAGCCCAGAGGTTTTCCATTAGCTTGATATCAGGAGAGTTCCCAGGCCATTCCAGTGTCTCAATTTGGTTCGCAGAAATGAATGTCTTGACCATTTTGTAAGCATGGCATGGGGCTAAATCCTACTGATTTTTTTTGCTGAAAAATCCCCGTTCCATCAGGGTATCATTTCTTCAACTTTGGAGCAACCTTTTTATCCAGAATAGTAATATATTGCTTATAACACATTATACCATCAACAGGCTGCAAAGAACCAACCCCACTGTAACCAAAACAACCTTCAAACATCTTCTTTTGAGGGTGTTTAATAAATTGGTTAACATGTAGTCCAGAATTCTTTCACTTGCTGATCTTTGTGTGATCTACATGTGTTGAGTTTGCTGGGCCTTTGATGAAAAAATGGTTTTCGTCACTAAGCAGCATTTTTCTCCAATTTTCGATTGTCTAATTGTAAGAATTGGACAGTCAAAACTCTCAAGTAGTGCTTTTTCTTCATTAGTTGAATGAGAGCTGTTTCTTCATAGGCTGCTAGGCTAGCCGAACGGCTGCAAGAAGACACCTCCAAACAATAGATGAACTAATATTTGTTCTATGCTCTTTTAAATCTTTGTTAAGTGCAGCATTAGTCTTTCGAGGGTATTTTTTACTGTTTTCTTTTTTCTGTTTTCTTTTTTCAGCCACATTTACCTTTCCGCTGTGAAGGTATGGATCTTACGTTTTTTTTTCTTTGTTTGTTTTTTGTTTTATGATATGGCTCACAGTTGCAATACCCTGTGAAATGATGCCAACTATCTTTGAAATCTCTGTTATAAGTCTTTGGCGCATGTTCGCAGAGAGTAACAATCTTTGTACATTTTCGTGACATCACATCCATCTCTGATGACAGTGAACTCTCAACTGATGTGATCATAGCTGAATGTTTTATCCACAGAAGTTCCTGCACATTCACTGTCAGAACCCCCCTGATTGGTGGAAATTGTTGCTAGGCAAAGGATTTATTCATCCCACCCATATTTTAACATATTTTAGCGTGATTGTTGAAGAATGATAGAAGTGATTTTAAAATTCATGAAAAAAATAGTTTGTTTCAATTAATTTGCACAAAGGTGTATATGACTTTAAGAAGCCTTAAAAATATCAGGCTAGATCGGACTGCTAGATATCCAGTTAGTGATTGCACTGCAAAATAATGCTGCTTTTTAACCTAGGATCATTAAATTAAAAATGTATTAAATGTGAGAGTACAAAAAACAAATGAACCTTAAATGAGAAATATATTCTTAAAGTTATGTATTATAATAAAATTTACAAAACAATTACAGTAATCCCCCACTGCATAATGTTTCATTTATAGAATAATATTGCATTATTAATGCATTCCAACATGCAATAACAGAACAAAGATTTTGCTATTGTGTGCTAGTCTATTTTGTAATTTTGATTGGATAAATTTAAAAGAAGATAAAATTTGCACAAATCTTGCTGAATTTGAAGGGCAGCTTAAAAGAAATTTCAGGAATTGTATGTATTCTTTACCACCATGTGGCAGAATTTAATGGATTACAATTGACATCTGTGAAGTGAGGTTTTAGGAAATGATGCACTTTCTGTTTAAGAAGAAAATCGCAAAATGTAGTAAGTCATTATTAAGTTACTTTCTGCTTTTTGTATTTTAGAGCTTAATCTCTTTCCTTTAATCATAAGTAAATTAATAGCAATTCTACCACAATTTTCACTGTAATTTTTTTTTTGAGAAAATTATTTAATAAATTTGCATTTTATTACAGAAATAGTAAAATATTTATTTTCAAATAAATAAGCTGTTATTAGTAAATTTTATACTCTTTAGCAACCTTATGAATGCATCATCATTTAATTTCTTCCCTTTTCTTCCATCCCCCCCTGTTTTTTCCATTTGAAAAAAAAAATCCTTTCTTGTATGATAGGAGACTCTCAGCACTTCTTTCAGTTGAAATTTGTTTGTGGTGAAATAACTAGGTGTTATATTAGGGAGAAAATTCAGAAAATGAGCTAATTATATTTCTTTAATTATTGTTATATTAGAGATGGGGAAAGTTAAGTTTTTAATCTGACAAAATATCAGGATTTTTTTTAACTGATATATTTTTGGATGTTAACATTTTAAAATATATATGTATTGTTAAAAAATTTTTTGAAAAATTGCTAAAAATTAATAAATGTTGATAGAAGTTTGGAATAAACTCCATTGAAAAGAACTCCTTCCCCCTTGTTTTCTGTGATGGTACAAACAGCGAAATACTAAGATTATCAGTTTGTTCATGAAATGAAATGTGTTACATTATACAAAACATAAAATCTGATTACAACTCGCAAGAACACAAATGTCTCTCACTTTTCATTTTAATATTTTACCATCTGGTAATAATATGTTAATCACTTGAACTTTTTTATCCTTTCCAAAAATTATTTCTGCCTGTTAATTATTTTGAACTGGGCACATGCTCATCTTTGACCAGTAGGAGGGAACCAACTTTAACATTATCTTTAGTAAACATCCACTTACTACGTTGTTATAGGTTATTTAAATAGTCCCTCTTCCATGACTTCCAAATTTGTTGACTATATATTTTTATTTTTTGCCATTTTGAGAGCCTATTTTCAGGTATCTCAATAAATTGGTGTTCAGCTATTGAAGTTAATAGCCTCCCTATGAGAAAATATCTGGGGGACAAGATTTCAAAATTATCAAACTTGGATGATAAGGGAGTAAGGTGTATAGAATTTAATATGCTCTCATTTTCTATAACTACAGTGAGAAATTCTTCAAGAAACAGATGAGTATTGCCAATAGTTCATTTCAAAAGAAACTTAAAAGATTTCACCCCAGCTTCTCAAAGGCTGCCAAAGTTTGGTGTTTTAGGAGGGATAAACCTCACTCTTTTCACTTAGTATGTATTTAGACAATGTTTCATCTGGGTGCTTAACCGATTTATGTTTTGAGTTCAGTACTTGCACCTAGATAATTCTTTGCATTGTCACTGAATAATTTTGCACATTTACCCCTGTGGCTGAAAAATTGTTTCAAACAAGCTATAAAGGCATCTGAAGTAAGATCAGAGACAAAATCTAAATAGACAGCTTTGATTCTTAAATATGCACACATTACATATGCACACATTGTTCAATTTTTCCCTTGCGCTGATTTTTAAACTTAATGTGGAGTGGTCCACAAAAATCAGTTCCAGCATTACTAAATGGATAAGAAGGTGTTATTCATTCATTGAGCAAATCACCCATTATCTGACTCTCAAAAACAGGTTTGTTTTTTAAACAAGTTATACATTGAAAAACAACTTTATGACAAGTGTTTCTGCCATTTAAAAGCCAAAATTTATGTTGAATATGATACAATAATGCATGAGATCTAGAGGTACTTCTTCATCCCAAGAAATTTTCTTTATCTAAAAGACTTGTAGAATGAACTTTGCACAAATAGTAAATGGCAAAAGCAACCCAAGCAGATCAAAAATCTTTCTAACTGTTTGTAGCAAGAATCGTTTCGTGATTTCGTTTTTAGACAGACTGTCCACTAGGCTCGTGTTTTTCCATTATTCGACAATCTTTAGTAGGATTCCACGATATTTTCAAAACTTTAATAGGGTTGACTTGTGATTGTGTGTTGAAACCTTCATGTGCCCAAAACTGCATCAAGGTATTGTCATTCGTAGTCCATTTTCGTAGCAACATGCTAACTTGGTTCATAATTGATGAGGCCTGAGTGGAGATTTCAAAAGCATCTGACATATTATCAGCATCAGAAATAAAATCACCCACATATAAACAGTGGTCTAAGCATTCTGTTGTTGTCGAGTGTTCTTCAGAGTGTTTTTTTAGGTGAGTTTTCAAAGTAGCAGTCAAAAGGAATGAGCTGTTCATAACACCAAAAATAACATGATTAAATCTGTAAACTTGAATTTTACCATTTTCTTCCCATAGAAAATGCACTGCATCTCTGTAATTTTCAGCTAATAAAATTTGTAGGGAAGCTTTTTCTATGTCTGAAGTAAATGTGACTTTGTTTAATAAGAATTTCAAATATGTTCGAATTCAGGCTTGGTCCTGACCACAGACAGTTATTTAGACTTAAATGCCTAAAGTAATGACTGAAACTTGTATCAAATACTTGAATATATATTTAAGAAATTCTCCCAAAATCATGATGAAAAATAAAAAAAGAATATAAACTGAATTTTTTTTTTTGGGGGGGGAGGAACTTTTTGCAATGCACATTTGCACCACATGTATAAGATTTTGCCATATTTCATAGCTGTGGGCTGTATGAAACAAACTGAGATAAACTGTTATGTTTCATTACTATTAATGTAGTATATTTAAAAGGATAATAAAACTGTGCTTACATTTATGGAGGGATAAATTTACGTCAATTCTGTGAATTATAGTAAAAGAATTGTAGCAAAGCTTAAAGAAGAAAAGATTCTTCCTCCTTTTGGAATAGCTTAATAAATGTCGGTACTTATTGCTGCGGCATGCTCTTGATGTATCAAGTATTACATGAAAAAGAATTGTATATTCATTTAAGAAATGCCATATCTGCTGTTTACAAATTCCAAAAGCTCTGGTCTTGTATTTTAAGATATATTTTTTGAAAAGTTATTTTATCTTCGTAATGTATACCTTTTTTTTTTTTTTTTTGTTAGTCCTGAAGTACTATCTGAGCAAGAAGTTAGTGTATATGACATCAAAGATCATCCTGATTTTAAATACAGACCTGGTTCTTGTGTTATTCGTGTTGTGAACTCTGAAGTAAGAATTAATTTAATTAGGGTTTAGATGTTACTCTATTTATTGTTTTTTCTTTAATAGCTAATAAAACATGAATTTTTATGTGTAGGACTCTAATCCTGGTTCTACTGCTGGCCAAGTTGTTGATGTTCATTCTTCTGGCAAGGTTGAAGTGTATTGGGTTAGTGGAGAAACATCTCTTTGTTATCCACAAGAATTATATCGAGTTGGTGAATATGTAAGTTGGTGTCTTTTCAATTTTCACTTTATAATAGTAAGAATAATTTCTTAGACTTGTAATATGAGTAACCCTCAATATATGCTTGTGCAATTTGCTTCTATTTAATATTTTCTAATTTCAAATGCAATTTTGGTTTGGAATTGATGTAATATGAATAATTGATTTTTCTATAATTTATAACATTTGTAATTATTTTCAAATTTCTTGTGCTAAATTTGCATTTGTTACATTATTGATGTTGAATGAAAATTGTAAGCATAGTCATCTCTGCAATTATATTACACTGAAGAGCCATTACATTATGACCACCCTCCATCTATAACAGTGGGCTCGCCCAGGAACAAAGCCACTGCACATGTGTGGCTGATGTTAGAGTATATAAAGCAGCTATGCATTGTCTTTCCAAACATAGCATGATTAGCGACATTATGGAAAAGCAGCTGATTTATCAGGCTTCGATAAAAGTCAAATGGTTATGGCTCGGCGACTGGGAACATTAATATCAGAAGCAGAGCATTTATTGGGCTATTTATGTGCAGTTGTTGCGAGTATATATCAAAAATGGTGTATGAATGGTGACAAGTCGCTGGTGTTATTGATGGCGCATTGATTCCAGAGGAGAGTGGATATTACTATGCATTGTTCACTATGACCGAAGAGCTACATCAGCCGAAATCACCACCACCAACTACAACAGTAGCGACCTGGACAGTGTTTCTCAACATACTGCACAGGTACAACTGTGCTGTCTGAACACACCGATGAATCACTTTTCTGGTCTATCACATCAGGGGGGGGGTATGTGCTAATATGCCGATTTCCAAATGAAACCCTGGCTCCCAGATGCACAGTTCAACGGAGACAAGCAAGTAGTGGGGGTATTATTGTGTGGGCAATGTTTTCATGGAGCACATTATGACCTATAACCCCCATAAAACAATGCCTAATATCTGTGCACTTTATGAACATTGTTGCAGGCCAGGTTCACCCATTCATGACAACTTTATTTCCATCGGGGTATAGTGTTTACCAGCAGGATAATGCACCATGTCATAAGGATCAAATCATCAGGGGGTGGTTCGAGTCATGTCTTGGCCTCCAAATTCATCTGACATTAATCCAATAAAGTATTTATGGTCCCACCAGGAAAACCAAATTCATGCTGCCATGCTATCCCCTCGTAATGTGCTGGAATTGCAGGACCAGCTGGTGAGCACATGTTACTAGAAACCTCAGATTATGTATCAGCTCCTTGTGGAGTCAGTGCCATGCCAGATGTTGGCAGTTTTGGGGGCTAAAGGTGGTCCTATATATTATTAACAGGGTGGCCATAATGTATTGGCTCTTGGTTGTATGTCTTATTAACAAAATTTACTTCAGATATGTTAATCTTCTTTTATTGATTACTAATTAAATCTACTTACTATTAATGGCTGAATGTGAAATATGCTTTTGTGTGTGTAGTTTCATTCTCAGTGTATTTTAATTCAACAAAAGATTAATTTAATCTTTAATGAGATAGAAAATGAGTTACTCTTAACTTTCTATATGTTAATGTTTTACACCAATGAAATACAGTAAAACCTTTCACAACTACCAAAAGTTTTCTATAAAAATTATCTCTATTTCTTACAAGGAAAGCTATCAAACTTTCTGATAACACTGTGACCATGAAACTCTTGAAGGTGACCATGCATGTGAGAAAAACAATAGGTGCAAAGTGGGACAGTTTGCAATCATCCACAACACCTACAGAAAGCATATAAAGGTGTAGATGCAGAATATGCATCCATTGATTGGTAAATGTAAAGTATTTGTGAGGTTTAAAGCTTTTTATTTATTGTTAAAAAGATTTGTGTTACACACTTCTGAATTTGAGGTACATATACTGGCAGATTTGTGTCATTTTGTGTTCCACTTTCATAAAAGCCATGACAATTTGCTGTACATTATTTAGTTGTATCTTATATTTTTGGGCAGTTCCTTTTATAAGGGTTTTGTTGCATTGACAGGCTAAACTACTCCCATACAAAGCTTGGTCAGTATGCATTGGAACAGTGTCATCTATTGAGTATGTCTATGTCATCTCCATCTGTAATAGTTGTACCATGATATGAAGATTTGCAAGGCATTAGGTTTTTTGCACATATGTCTTGCAATGCCTATATATTAACCCAAAATACTTCTTTTCAGCAGTTGAACATGTGTATAAAATATATCACATTATTGAAGTAATGCGATACACATGGCATCTGCCATAAATGTACTGTATCACATAATGAAAGTCACAGGTATATTGTTTGCCAGTCTATATTACAAATACTGTAGCCACATGCCTCTTTCTATATTCTGTTCTGGAGATTGTGGATGATAGCAAAATGCCACACTTTGCTCTTGTTGTTTTGTTCGCATGATTGATTACCTTGAAACTTTCAGGGTGTTCAATTGCTACTGCAAAATACAATAGTATCCCTAGTTAAAAGTAAACAAGTTTTGAACATTGTCTTGAACTATAGGAGTTATGGTGAAATTTTAATGTATTCTGTAATAGCATAACCTGAATAATTTGTTTTTGGAAAGTCCTGTTAGTTTGGAAAGTTTTTAAAATATTAACTAATGAATATTTTCAAATATTAACTTTTATAGAAGTAAATAAGTAGAAAAAAAAATTAGCTTAGAACTGCAAAATATGTCCCCCCTTTTTTTTTAATCTTTTGGGTTAAGGTTTGGTTTATTTGGTTACAGCAAAGCATGCAAGGCCTATATGCCTAAGGGAAGGGATGCCTTTGTGGAAGACTTTCTAAGGGAAAATGGCTCGAAGATATGTTGCACATGGGAAAAATCACAAAAATGCCCATGCAGCCAGCCCATTCACCTGGAATTGAACCTAGGTTGAAGCTACCAGTGTTCAGTGATTTTTATCGCTCAGCTGCTGTTGGGCAACTTTGGGGGGAGGTATTCAGCTCCTGATTTTGTACTCATTTTCAATGAAGACAATAGCATTTTTTATGTGTTAATGAGCTTATGGCAGTGGACTTATTTGCCAAAAATTGTGTTCATTTAACAATAATGTAATCTTAAAAATTATATATAACATGTCCATATGAAGTCAGAAAACCCTCACTTAATATTTGGAAATGGTTTTTCTTGCTTTATAGGTAGCTTAATCTGTTTATTCATTGATAAAAGTAGTGATTACATTATTTTAAAGGGACTACTAAACATAGATTTTCTGACTTAGCAGTCTTAAATGTTCTGAGGGTATAGTA
>KK112250.1:604065-620273 GCA_000611955.2 Stegodyphus mimosarum | reverse complement strand
GGAATAATCTGAGAACTATGGAAGACTTTTACTTCAACAAAATGTGTGCAGTTTAAAAAATTGTCTTCATAATTGTGGCAGATTCTTCCAATGTGTAAAGCCATGTGCTCTGCTTTCACCAAGAAATGCCAGTATGTATTTTCCAATAAATAACTATAATAACTTGATATTAATAGAGAACTTCATCTATACTTTGATGTGCAGCAGTGAGCAAACTAACGTACTTTACACATGGAAACAGAACATATGCAGTAGTGAATAAAAGGCTATAACAAAAAAAAAATAAGAGTTTTCTGTTTTTATAATAAATATTTATGACGCTGAAAAGTACATATGCAGAAATAATCACATATGCAGAAATAATCTATCCATGTAAAATTATTTTAATGCATTTATATCTTTGTATCTTCATTGTCAGTATTTGCCTAAGCAGATAATGATTATGTTACATTGGACTGGTGGAATGGCATAATAGAGCAAAAGAGGGGGGCGGGAAATTCTGAATATTATTTAATGGTATATGGTTTTTTGTTTAGCAGTGAAGACGTATTATGTTTTGGGAATTAGTTGATAATCTTGGCAAAAGTAACAAACAAAAGTTAAGCAGTAGAAGATTCAATATTCATTATGTTAATATTTTATTATCAACCACTACCATAGTTTTGTAATATAATAAGGCCAGAAAGAAGCAAGTTTCTGTGTAACGGGGGGGGGGATAATAAGTGGCTATTTTTGCTCTATTTTATTTTACATGTATCTTTTTTAATTTATTAGATGTTTCTCTTATAATACTTTAATTGTTTGGCAGGATTCCGATGATTTGTGGGCAGATGATGATTCATTTTCTGATGAAGATAGTTGGGAAACTGAATCTGAAAAGTCATTAGTTGGTACTGAAGAAAAGTATGTCTGAAAATTATTAGATTTATATGTTTAAGAATTTTTTTCCCACCATTCATTCATTTTTCAAGTATTCATGCATTCAAGTTTTCTTTTTATATATGAACTATGGGAATGGAAACTATGATAAAGAGTTTTATCCGAAAGGTCATGGAATTATGTGTCCAAGCACAATTTACAGAAAACTATTAAACACGATGATTTTGAAAAGTTTCAACAACTTTTTTGCCTTATTTAAAGCTTAGCGACTTTATTTATTAAAATAAATAAGAAATGTTGTTTTCTAAGCTAAAAAGCTTAAAAGTTGAAAAGTTAAGGGGTGGGAAGTCGTAGTGAAACCATTTGGCTTAAAACTACAAATATTATCTTTTTTATGTATTCTTTCAACCCAGTGTGCATCTGATTTGTATTATATTACAGAGAGAAAAAGCATTCTCTTGATGAATTCTCTGAAAAAATATATAAAATTAAAAATTATGAAATAAATTTTTGCAAAGGAACTGGAAAATACAACTTGTTTCAGATGGAAGGTTTGTACTGCACAGTTTTTCCTTAAATTAAAAAAATAAAACTTCAAAGCTGTTGTTTTGCTCAATGATTATTGCTTTAGACCAGTGGTACTCAATGTTTTGCCTCATGCACCCCTTTTAGTATTGCTAAAAATCATCTTCCCCCCTTCTTTCCAAAACTTGAAAAATACATGTACATTTATTTAAATTTTGATTATTTTTTAATATGTTTGTATAAAAACTGCAAAAAGTATAGGAAATGCTGATAAATATCAAAACTTAAATAAAAATATATTTTTATATTCCTAAACTAAAATTAATACTTAACAGCTAAATAAAAGGCTGACCGCATGCCTTTTGAAATTATGAAATCACCCCAGGAGGAGAATTCTGCTTTGGTTTGAGAATCCCTATTGTAGATTAACTATTGTAACAATTTTGATGATTTTGCAATATTCTTCATGTATTAAGAAAAAATTCATTATATATCAGTTTTTCACGTTGGCTATTTATAGCTGTCTATGTTCTTTGCAAGAATTATTATTCATCTGCTTTGGACTTTCAGCAGTGCTACTCGAAGTCTAGAGCAGAAGACTCGAAAGTTCATAGCAGAAGAATAACAGTTTTGTGTGGGTGATTTTAATGATTTGTGATGAGTGAATTTTAGTGATTTATGTTGAGAATATGCCTTATCACGTTTTTCGTAGGTTATTTTTACGTACAGCTCTTTTCTGTTCAAGGTCTAACAAATTTAACCCTTTTATTTTGTTCAGCAGTGACTTCAAGTGACCAATAGTGTTGCCAAATTCCTGAACTTTGTTAACTATCAAATAAAAATGGAAAAATTTGTTCAATCACTGCCTCCTTGGGCTTTTTATTACTCTTAATCCTGCCTTTAAGAGCTGTTATTTATCTTTGTCCATTTGAAAACTTCCTGTTCATCTGTAATTTGAGATCTGTGTGAATTTGTAGATGCACCAAATATAAATTTTCATATTGTATATAACTAAGAAATGTTTCTTTTGATTTTGTTATCCATACATGGTGCTTAGATTTAACATTTTTAGCTTTTATAAGTCATGATTTTAAATTCACTGTAGGTGCTCTTTTCTGCTAAATTTTTCATATAATCTATCAGTCTGAAACTGAGCAATACCCCCTCAGCTTGCAAAATCCCCCATGCCCAGTCTCTCTTGGGAAGTAATGCGGAGGTAATTCTTCACTAGTTGAGACTAAACAATTTACCTGAATGGAGTTTATTATAATTATAACTTTTTGGTTAGATATGCAATTTGCCATACAGACAGTGTGGAATTTTTAATTTTATTTTATTAAAATAATATGAGCATTTCTGAAAGGCATTTAGTTGATGCATGAAAAAATTTTTATTGTTATATATTTTGTAATGATTGAAGTCAAGTGTTATTGTCTTTAACATATGAAAAAATAAATGTTTACATCCTGGCAAAAGAAGAAGAAGTTGCCATTTGGCAAGGCAGAGTGTAGTGCAGCCTTTATATGAAACAGAAACCTTTCTATTTCTATACTCTACCTCTGTTGAACTCTGTGAACTCTAAAAAGAAAATCTGAAAGTTATAATGAAAATTTCTGGTAATGCAAAGATTGCAATATCTATGTATTTAATATAAAAATGTGTGATAAGACAGTAGTTAGACAAAATTTTCCAGTATCGGCTAATAGCTAACAAAAGCTCAGTAGTTTGGCCTCTTTATGAGTTCACTTAAGTCACAGATGAAAAAATCTATAGTGTTAAGTGTGTTAGATCTTGAATTAAGAACAGCTGTATGTAATAATAAAAATTTAAAGGTTTTGGAAAAATAAATGCGTCGTTGCTGAATATGAAAAGGTTACACTTTGTGTGTTGTTAAGGCATTTTTACTGTGTGACAGTGTCTTAATGTTTGTGTACTTTTTATGATAAATTAATTCCTGTTCATTGATTTTCAAGATTTTTTTTTGTTTGTTTGTTTGTCATTGTTGGACAAAACTGTTTAATACTTTTTTGGGGGGGGATGGGCAACTTCATAATTCATTTTTCCTTATTTCTGATTGAAAGGGAGATAGCTTCTTTTGTAGAGTCATTAGGTTTTTTTTAATGCTTGAAAAGCGAAATGAGCAGTGCCCTTGCTGGGATTGAACCTCAGACCTATTGAATACACGTCCAGTGTGCTGTGCATTACATCATGAAGGCATCAGAAATACCTTATAAACCACCCCTTTTAAAGGGCGACTGTGGCACCTTTTTTAGTTCGGGCCCCACTGTAGAGTCATTAGGATTGTTTTGAAGCAGGAGACTTGAAAAATAAGCAATGTCTTAATAAGCAGGAGACTTGAAAATAAGCATGTCCTATAGAGGGACTCGAACTTCTTGAATATGTGCTGAATTTGCTGACCATTACACAACAAAGGTATGCTAAGAAAGTGGGAGAAATATCTTATACTTTATCTCCTTAAATTGGTGTCATTTGTCCTAATGTGTTGCCTTAAAAAATTAACATTATATATCTAAGTTTGCATCACAATTTTAAAATATCTTAAACCTCACTTGTCATCTCTGTGTCCTGTTACTGATAAAATTTTACAAGTAAACTTTATAACCTCCTACTTTTGAAGCCATTATCTATATTGACAGCTTCATATTTCCTTGACATTGTGTATTTTTGTCTTCAAAAAATTCTTAGGATCCTAGAGAATGGAATATGTTAAGAAAGGCGTTTTTGTTTTCAGTCAAATTTGTTAATGCTAATTTGCTACTTTTTATTTAGTACTACTGAAAAAGATGTTGATGGAACTGCTAGAGATCTTGAAAAAGTTTCCTTTAAATTAGAAGAAAAAGATGATGAAAAATCGACAGAAGACATGCATGAAAAGTTATTAGCAAATATTGAAAAACTGCGAGCTGGAATGGCTCGATTAGAAGAAGTATTTACACAAAATCCCACTCTTCAGACCTGCAATGTTATGAGGAGGCTTTTGGAACTTTATAAGCATTGCAAGTAAGTATAAAAATGTTCAACCTGCTTGTTGTAATAATAATATAAAGTAGATAGTGTTTTCCAGTTACATTCATTGGGAACATTTGTTGGATTTTTAACAGTAAAGTTTTTTTGTGATAAAATGCATGAGAAACAATTCATTTACATTTTAATATAAAGTTTAGTTAACAATGAATATGTTTTGCAAGTGTTTATTTTATTTTAACAATCTACAAAAAGTTTTTAAGAGATTTGATCGTTTATTAAATGGCATTAATTATGAACTGCTGAAGTGTAAAATTCTGTAAAATAACATATTGAGGTATTGAATGCACTGAGTTATTGTACTACCAAAACAATAATTTATGAATCAAATAATATATAATTTTTATTGCAAAAATAAAATTTGTATATTATTATTTTTCTTTAAGAAATTACTGATATTTAAATATTTCTAGGGTCCTTGACCAGCTTCTAGGAACCACGTATTTTCATGAGCGGCATTTGCAATCTCTTGTTGAAAGATTAAAACACCGTGGCCGAGTTAATAGCATTCAACATATGGCAGATCAAATATTTCGCTTGTTTTCTTCTAATGATCCCACATCTGATGTGAATGAATCTCAATCAAAAGATGAAGTTATTTCCGATTTTGACAAAATTAATAATGTATCAGATTCTCCAAAGGTTGAGATTGATATTTTTATAGAATCTCCATGTGATGCTCCTTTGCCTACTATCAATTCTGTGAACTGTAATGAAGACATGTCTAACCGTAAACCACTTTTATCACCAGTCAGCCCTACATCTGGTAATGGAAGTGAACCTCGTAATTTGTGTCAACAGTTATGTGCTATTTTGAAGTCACGCTTGCTGAAGGCTCATGAGGATGCAGAATTACGGTTTGGTATGCCACGCAGTGAGACAGATGCTTTGCTAGCTGCAGAGAATGAACTTTTACCAAAGGATACCTCAAGTAAAGATACTAGTCAAGGTGAATCTGCCAATAAAAATTTAACAAATGAAAATGAAGGCTTAGAAAGTAAAGAATCTTTGAATAATTTAGAAGATCATTCTTCAGAATTTAATTCTGCTGGACAAGGTATGATGCTTTTATTAAAACAAGTTTTATGATAATAAATGGTAGTGATGTATCGTAACATAATTTTTATAAATTGCAAAATTCAAACTTGTTTTTGCTTTAATCTGAGTAAAAACTGTTCCATAACACATTTCAAGGGAAATCTTTCTTTTTTGCACCAAGGAACTGTGCTTTTGTTTTAATAATTTTTAGTTTTTTTATGTTGGTGTTGAAATCAACATAAAAAACTAAAAATTATTAAAACAAATCATTTTATCAAATTACCTTCTCCGCCACCAACCTTGAGTAACTGTTTTCTTCCTCTATTGCTTTTAATGTTTTCTGCAACTAATTTTAATAATTATAGCTATTTATTTCAGAAGATCAGATAGATGCTAAAACATCTTTTTAAAAGCTTTTATTTAGTGCAGTTATGGTACTTCTATGTGATTGGAATTTTGTCATTGATTTCTTGTTAAGCTGACAATTTCATATTTTGTACATACACTGTTAGTCAGTGGGAATGCAATGTGGTGAAAGGATTTTTAAAAATTTGATTTAAATTTTTTTTATTTGATGTTTAAACAGTTTTTTAGTCATATCTTTGTTTAACGAAAAAAATTAAGCGTGTCAAAAGTTTGATGTTTACACCATCAAATGGAGTTGAAAAAAATCTGTTCAGTGGAACTTGTAAGAAAATAATAATTTTATTTCTGAATTTTTGGTGATTATTTTAAGGTCATTTGCATTTTTTTTTATTATTTGACTTTTATTATTTTAAAATTTCAACATTTAAAAATGTATCAGATATAAAATTTTGAAATTTTCGGAAATTGTAAAACAAATTTTGCCCTCTTTTAAAAGAAGAATGATAAAAAAATATTGAGTGACTTTCTGTAATTTTTTTAAATGTCTTCCAGTCTGAAGCAGATAGGAGAAAAAGAGTTTGTGCAAACATTACTTTTGAGTTTGTCTTCTTGGCACACTTAATGACAAATTAGCAGTATTCATTTTTTCTCCCCTTCAAGTAAAGTGGTTCTTATCACATTATTACATCCAGTTTCTAAAATTATTCAAAATGATTTCATTATTCAGTGAATTCATTTTTATGTATTTCATAATTTTTTTATAATGTACTGTTTGTGGTTTAATAATGTCAAAAAATTTCATCATTGACAGAACAGAAACTAACAGAAAATAAAATATAATAATAAAAAAAGCTTTTTATTTGTACATTTTTATTTAAAATGGGTATGATAATTAATGTATTAAAAGAAAAAATAATTTATCGTGTAGTTTAATGGAAATAATGCATTGATTCTATTTCCAGAATTCATCTACAATTTTATATTACAAATGATAAAAGTGTAGGGCACCCAAATAATGAAATAATCTAATTGCATTGTCAAATGTATAAGCCATGGGCATACAACATTTTTATTATTTGTGATATAACATTTTTATAAGTTTTGATGATTCTGCATATTAGGCCTCTTTCAGTAAGTACATTGTCCATCTGGATAACTTGATAATCACCACCCCTTTTTTTTTATTTCTGAATGAAAGTTGCCAAATATTCTTTTTGGGATCAGTTTCTTAGTTGGTTTTTTAATATTTTGCCATTTTTGGTATCTTTTTTGAAGTTTCTGGGAGTTAATTTTCTTTAGGTCAGGTATCCTGATTTCTTGGATATCTTGAATAAAAGATTAAGGAGTCAAGGGAGTAAATTTATTGGAATCTTCGCCAGTGCATATTAGAGATCACTTGTTCAAATGTTCTACCAAGTGTTCTGAGTAGAATTTTTTTTTTTTTTACTGCAAATGAGTCACTTAGCAGAAATTGTCCAATAATTTTCTTGCAAGATGAAAACAGTGTGATAGTTCTTTAAATGACAGTTTCGAATTAAACGTTTTACTACATGAAGTTTTGATAGCAATAAAGTTGTATATTTGAAGGAAAATTCATCTTCACATTCTAGCAACTTTGTTTTGACTCATATGATGTTATTTTGATGTTTCATAACAGTGAATTCTTTGATAGTACCTGAGATGCCATCAAAACTTTTTAACTGAATTCTTGACAAAAAAAGAAAAAATCTTTTCCATTTCTTCAACAGAAAATTCAAATGGGAACTTTTTCCATATGAATAGCTATTTGTTTCTACATTTTGATATAATTCTTGTCATCCAACAAATAATATTTAGTAATCTGGAAAATTTTGAAATTTGAATTCATATTCTTTTTTTCCAACATAACTAAATCTTCATTAGAAACCTTTTCCGAATGGGGCCAAAAATTTGTTTCCTCCTTTAACCATTTTAGTTCCTCCCACCATCTCGTTTCAGTGAGATGTTTAGAGTGACAACCACAGTGTGACAGATCTATCGGATTTAGATTACCTGGAACAAGATATGATTAGTGTGAGTTCATGGGTTTGCATATTTCTCTGATAGATATGATTTGTCATTTAGTAGAATTTTTTATTTCTTTGTTCTGTTTATTTCAAGTCATTAAACAATCCTCTTTTGTATCCCTTTCATCCCCAGGAAACAAAGTTCTATTCTCAAATGATAATGTTTTTCTTCTACAGAACTCAATATCTATAACCTCAAGTTCTTCTTAGCTTCAAACATACTTTCTGTTGACTTTGAGATAAATTCTTCTAATTTGGATGCACTATCTATGGAGGTCACATAACAGTCAATATAGAAGGACTTCATGTGTCTCTTCATAATCATTTTGACTTCAATGGTACATTATGATCATGCTGAGTAAAAGTGAGCTATAAGTGACTCCAAACACCACATACTGTCAGGCATAGTATTTGAATGATGACACAAGTAGTTAGCTCCTGCTTCTTCTGATTCCTTTTTTTTTTTTTTAAACTTCTTAAATGACTTTGTCTTGTATGGCTCTTCAAATCTGGTAGGGCTAAAGTTCATAGAAGACCAGCTCGATAGCATCCATCCTCACTTTAGAAAACATATTGTGGGCTAGCTTTTCTTCTGTGCTGTTGGACAACGTTTGGGTGGGATCACTGATTTCTGTTATTCACCAGCCGCCACAAGTCTGGAACACTTACCTTCCTGAGAGATAAATGGGCACACCTGCTGAGCAACAAGCCGCTGAACACTGGTAGTTTGGTTTGAGGTTCAAATACCGCAATTGGGATAGTTGCATGGGCGTTTTCGTGGTTTTCTGCTTGTGTAATGTGTATATGAGCCAGTTTCCTTTAGAAAGTCCTCCACAAAGGCATCCCTTCCCTTAGGCAAATAGTCCTTGAGGCTCTACCATAATCACATAAACCTGAGAGATAAATTTTTCAGTAACATAGTTGTACCAAAAATCAAATAACTTTAGGGTGAATTCTCTAACTGACCTCAAATTGTCCGTCCAAGCTTTGTCTAAATTACTGTTAGACCATGTTTTGCTGTGTGATTCAATCTAGTAGAGTTGTCCATTACCATCACTGCTAATTTCAGTTTCTGTTTTTGGACTCCCAGGCTCAATATCTGGTACCCACAGTCTATTTTAAGCTCTTCTAGTTAAAATCACTTTGGAATGCAAGAAATTCTTCCACAATTTTTTTTTTTTTTTTTTTTTTCAAGGAATTTAGCTCTGAGAACTGATTTATGATTATTAACCTGTGCACTTAATTTTACATTTACTGAGAGTTTTAGCATCTATTTGTATACCTCCAAATACTGTGCAAATAATAGTTTTTATACAGAGAGGCTGAAAACCCAAGTTCTTTTGTAGTGCTCTTCAAAATGAACTCCCTTATGACATACTGTCCAGCAAACCCAGATCTTAATTTTCTTATTTCCCATAATTAATATTTCTAGTGTCATATAGACTACTTCTTTTGAACACTTCTGATTTATGATTGTGTTCTGGATTTTTTGCTGGGGAGTTTTCTTTTATCACTGGTTTCTTTCTTTTGCCTGTTTCAGGACAGAATAGCTCTATGTGAAATTTTGAGCAGATATTTAAACATATGAAAGCTTTACATCTTTTGGCATATCTAAAGTGTAAAACATTTCACTGAGTAGTTCTCATCTCTAACTTTTTATTTTCTCTTCAAAGGAGTATTATTTGTTGGTTATGCAGTCTTTTATACAACAAAGCACAGAACAAGCATGGCATTTCTTTTGCAGCAAACAAACCAGCTGCAGTTGGGTGCTTGTTATCTCTTTTATGAATTTTCTCTTTATCTTTTGGAATAACACTTTCAAAGCCTGATGTGGCTAACTGTAATCTTTCTTCACCCTGAATCTCCATCTTAAAAAAGTTCATTAACAAAGTCAAATTTAATTTCATGAGACTCGCATCACTGGCCGAAGTGTCAGAACCGTCCATTCCTCCAACACTATGTTCCCTTAAAATATCATCAAGTAAGTAGGATTCTGTCATGGGATACAGCCAGGTAGAATTATTTTCTGTATCAAGCTCCTTGGATTCTAAGAGATTGTAAATGTGCTTCTACCTTAGTAGACAAGTCACGTAATTATAATCCACCTTTATCCCTAATTTGAACATGTGCCTTAATTAAGTTAAAAAGTTCCCTGACGTACACTTGAAGATCTTTATCCCTTTATTGCTCTTGAAAAGCTCTTAAATCTTTCAAATAATTTTCTGAAATAAGTCGGTAACTTTTTAATGAATGTCTACTCAAGTTTCAGGTTCGATAGCCGGGAGCAAATTTTGGAAGTTACCACAGTCATCTAATTCTTTTCCTTCATGTATCTTCTTAGACTGTGCCCAAAATGGCAAATAATTAATTAATTGAAAATCAAAAGGTTTTGTATTCAATTTAGGTAATTTTTATCATTTTAGTGTAGGATTACTATTGACAATGTCAGTATTATTAAAAACTGTGTCATTCAAAACTTTGTTTACATTTAGTGATCCATTAAGTTTTCTTTTAATTGTGATGAATTCATCAGAATATTTCTCATCTTCATCCATTTCTTTCGTCATGAAGGACTCATCACATTTATCATTATTTACTATTGCAAATTTATCTAAAACCTTTAATTCACTCATGATACTTTGAATTTTAGCATATTAGGTGAAATTTTGGATTTCCAATAAGGAAGAATGTTTTTCTAGTTTTGATTTGAAAGCATTATTTTTCTTGTAAAAAGATGCATGCTTTTTCTTTCTTTCTTCCCCCCTTTTTTTAAAATTTATCCCTGTTGTTCTGCTATCAAATTCTAATACACTGTGATGAACTATAACTGAATACTAAATGATAACAAATTTATTCTTGTACGTTAAAAATACTCAAAATGCTAAATTCAATAATATTCTTTCACATAATAAAATATACACTAAAATTTCTAATATGTTCGAGCTGTAAATCAAACTATTGTTATTCAAGCTGTAAATATTTAATATCTATTTTAAATTTCTATCTATTCAATATTTAAATATCTATTTTTGATCTAACTAAATATTAAAATGCTTTTAATCAACATAACACATAATTGGAAAGTAAACAAAATTCAAGTACTCCCATTTTGCAAATCGTAATATAAAATAATTAGTTCTTCATTCATTATGCAAACATTGAACTTTGATTACACTGTAGAATAACCATACATAAAATGCATGGTTTCACAATAGATCTTAGAAAAGTCTGAGAAAAATTGTTATTTATTTCAAATATAAATAAAAATATAATTTCTGTAAACATTAACAATATAAAACAGATATATTCTTAGTAATAAATATTCGGTACTGTGCTGTTATCGGGACTGGAGTCATTGCCAGATGTTTTGCTTAACTCACCAAGAGAAAATTGGTAAAGAGAATACAAATTCTAGAGATGTAATGGTTGTTTGTGTTTTTATTATTATTGAATTTCTCATGGATATGAAAATCTGAAACATCTTCCTTACAGTTTCTTCAGGAATGAGGAATTATTCATTCTGAAAGAAAGTGCATGAAAAACCATTAAGTGACGCTGTACTTCAGTTCAAAGGAAGCACTGAAATAATATGACAGTCCGGGGGGGGGGGGGGGATAGGGTTATCGGGGGGGGGGGAGAGATTATGTTATCAAAATTTGCTTGAAGGATCTAGAATCAGTTTCTTAATAGCAGTTCATTTCAATTATGCAAAAACTTCTCTTGAATTTTATCAGTATCAACTTGATATGAATGAATATACTGTTATTGATTGGAATAGCTATATTAGGCAAGTCTATGGCATGCATTAATGTCTGGACCATCAGTTAAAATAGGTGGCAGGTAATAATGCCAAAGTTGAAAGTCTGTTTATGCTTTGAGGAAAAAAAAGTGTTGGTTACTCGTTATATGGTCTTGATTGGTTATATAGTTGCTACGTATGTCGACAGGGCTTATCTCCTTTTGCATAACATATTATGTGGGTGCATTCGGTGCACTGCAGAGGCTCTGGCACCAACAGTATCGACTTTTAGACAGATCTTTATCCTGAAAAGGAGTAAGTTATTTCTCTGTAGTCACTAGTAATTACATACACTTATATAACTGCATTCAGTATATGTTTGTTCTTTTGTGGTTTTTACATCTAAGTTATTCCACATGTGGATTAAAGTTTATGATTTTTCATCCATTATCATTTCATCATTTAATGTAATGAAATTTGTGTGAATGGTCTCATCTGCTAAACTAAACTCATATACCATTTGTTTCCTCAACTCTTCTGTTTTATAACATTTTATTTTCATCTTTCAGAAGTAAATTACATCTTATTAAATTATATCTTTTGCTGTTACTTCTTAGTTTCGTGTGTCAGAAAAATTTGAAAATATATTTCAACATCATTATGTTAAGTTATTCATAGTTTAATACTTTGAGTCAGTTTTAATATTTTTTATTTAATGTCATATGTATATAACAGGTATATTTTCCATGTTGGAATCTGTTCCTGATAGCCATAAATACAAGTTAAGCATTTTTCAACCCTTTGAACCTTGTGCCTTCTTTAGAATTGTGCGGAAAGAGGTGAGTAATTTTTAAAATTCTTTTGTATATATTTCATATTTATTTAAATTAAATGTATGCTTGATTTGTACTAATATTTATTTGTGATGAAATTTTACTATGTTTAAAATTTCTTAAATTCCAGGTGTCTTAGAATTTGAAATGTAATGTTTACTTTTATAATAGATATATAAAAGAATGCAAATGATAGTTTGTGATCATTTATTTATGCGGTAAATAGTTTGTCCTCATTTACTATTTTTGTCTTATTACATTGGCAATTTTTTAAGCAGTTGTATGCATTTGTTGGGAATTTCTGTCTAATAAATAAAAATCTACAGCATGCAAACCAAACCAGCTTGTGTGATGATATTGTTTTTTTACATGAAAAATAAGTCAATAGTAAAATTTAATGCAACAGCCAATATTCGAGTTGAAAAGTTGTGAATAATGACCGTGAGTGGTACTACTATCGTTTTCTCTTGTTTTTCGTTGTTTTTAAGAGCATTCTCAACAGGCAAATGTATGTTCATTGGGCCAAAGAACTCCTAGTATTAATAAAGAAAGCTTTGCCAAAGCAGGAGTGGCTTAATCAGACCAAAGAGGGAAAATTATACATAAAGTTTAATTTACAGGGGCTGACCATCCAGCCTGAGTACCTTTTGTGCTTGAGTGAAATAGCTGTGGAGCTGGTGTCAAAAGTCAGGTTTGTCAAGAGTACTTCAGTTTGTCAAGAGTCAACTTCTGTAATATTTTTTTCCATCATATCAACATAAATCAAATCAGTGATCTGTGCAAATATATTAATTAATGGATTATTTATTTGGAGTAAAAAAAAAGGTCTATGGAAACCCCAGTTTAAATTATTATGAATATTTTTGATTAAAAAAAAACGAATCCTTTATAGTATTCAAATAAAAGAACTTATGTTCTTTGGTTTTGCATTGTATTTTTCAATTTCCTGTATACCTGACAATTTGGTGATGAGAATTTTCCCTGCATGATTTAACAGTGCAGTAGTTTACATTACATGTTTGGAAGTTTTTCTTTTGTACATGCATGTTCTTTGATTGTGCGCTACGCGAGACTGTTCACAGTTTTCTTATAAAAGTGTGTGGTATTATCTATTGATATACTGCACGATATTTTGTTCTTTTTATTTTATTTATTACCTATCATTACAATGCCACTTTCAAAATCAAATAAGAAGAGAAGAAAATTAGACCTCAAATGTCATGCTTCTTGTTCAGTAACTCAGGTATGGGAATGTTTTCTTGAGTTTTTTCGAAGTGTATTCTATTGTAAAGGCATGTCGCTGAAAATTTGCATTGAATGCAAATATCAAACCCTTTAAAGCATGAGTTTTTTTTTTTTTTGTTTTTTAGGGAAAAACCGGTAAAAAATGATCAAGTTTTATTTTTGTGATGCAACGTTTGGTTGATTTGTACTAATTTGATACCAGTTTCTTGTTGCAGCTGAAATCTTATCATCATTATCTTCTAATTCACTTCCTTCACTCAAGAGATCATCACTTTCATCACTGAAACTTTCTGATAAATATGCATATTCAAAATCATCAGAGTCGCTCATTATCAGATAACTTATTCTAAACAAGTTCCAAAAACACTTAGTAAAAATTAATTTATGGTTGACTGTTTACTTTTATGATAATTAATGCGATAAAAATGGATATATTACCTTTTCCACACTAAACAACTGCTTTGAAACAAAGAATTCCTAACCAGCTTATAGCTAATCACCAAAATGCACCAAGTGGTTTACACAAGAAAAATGCTGCATAGTGGTAAATAGTGCCATCTATGGTAAATAAGTTTTAATTATAATCTAGCCTATCTATTTTTACTAGAACGGATCTCAGACGGTATTAGAAATAACATGAGGTACAAGATTGCCCGCGTGAGAATTTGCTGGTAATTATCGCCTTGTCAGACACAGGTAGATGCATTAAGAGGTTAAACAACTTTGGCCATTTTTCATATTGCAAAAAAATTTCAGATATTAGCGAAATTCCCATTTCCAAAAAAAATTATGCAGAATATACTAGGGTTGATCCAGAAATAAGGTTCCCATCAATGTTAAAAATAGACAGAATTGTTTATTCTCATAGTACATCGTTGGAAAGAACACCATTTGCTCTATTTTTCGACATAATTGCCATCTTTTTCTATGCATTCTTCTAGATGGTGCTTCAATTTCTATATCCCAATGTCGTAGAACTTCGCCACCAACCTGCTAAGGAAGCATTTCACCTCTTCTTTGACTTCATCGTCACTCCGGAAGCATTGGCCACTCAAGTGTTCCTTTAACTTGGGGAACAAGTGATAATTGCTACTCACGAGTTCCAGACTATATGGTAGATGGGACATGACAATCCACCCAAAGTTTGTCAGAAGGTCTTGGGTTTGACAGGAGACATGAAGTAGTGTTATACCGACTGTCAGTCGTCCTTTGTTCCTGGCGGTTCTGGGTAGCTCGCCTGAGTTATCCAGATCTTAGTGTTGCACAATAACTTTCTGAGTTTATTGTTGTCCCAGGTTCCTTTAAATCGATCAGTAGTATTCCCTTATGATCCCAAAACACACTGGCCATGACTTTGCCAGCAGAAGGAGTTTGTTTGACCTTCTTTGTGACTGCTGACCCTGAGTGATGCCAATGTTTGGATTTTTGTTTTGTTTTGAAAGTGAAATAAAACACCATGTTTCGTCTCCTGTAACAATGGTGTCAAACAATCCTTTCTTATCTTCTTAACACTGTTGAAGAAACTGGCGAGCACAAACAAGGTGTTTCTCTTTTTGTTCTACCGTCAGCAAACGCGGTACTCTTCGAGTACAACACTTGTGATACTTCAATTTTTCAATCAAAGCTCTTTCCACTGTACCATAAGAACTCTCAGGAATCAGAACAACAAGTTCACAGAAGGTGATCCTCCTTTTTTGATGCATTTTGCTTTGGACCATCTCGATAATTGCTTCCAAAACTGATGGTCTTCCACCCCATTCTTCATCGTGGACATCTTTTCTACTGGCACTAAACTTCCTGCACCACTTTCGGACATGTTGAATGGACATACCCTTGTCACCATACACCTTTGTCAAGTGATGATGAATATCCACGGGTGCAGTCTCTTTCAAGTGCAAAAAGCAAATGGTGAAGCAAATCTTGCACTTGGCAGGAGCAACAGTGGGTACTTCCATCTTGGATGGCTGCTGAGCCAAGACTGAGTGGCGCAGCGAAACACGGCCAGACGGAATCGAGAGTGGGGGAACATCTGCACGCAGCAGTGTTGCTGAATTTTGCCTCGCACCTTCCCATGCAGCTGGAGCTCTTTGGGAACTTTATTTCTGGATTGACCTTCATATTTTCTTATATTACAGTTAAAACAGCATTTTGTGGATTTTGATGCAAATGCAGAAGATTTTTTCATGCTAAAATCCATTTGACTATAATTGAGGAGCTTTTACTGATTTGCAGAATGATATGTTAAAAATGTTATTTAAAGAAAAGGATATAACTTCTGAAAGATATTTATATCTTTTGGAAGATAAAATATACTCAATTAAAATCATATGAACAGGGATAGATATCACTATTTGTGAGTACTTATTACCAATACAAAAAGACATTTTTGAAAATGAAGAATGTAAAGTTGCCGGTCAGATCATTATTAACAGATGACCATTTGCAAAAAAACTTTCATAGTAGCAACTACGAAGAACTTCAGTATGATGAAAT
>KK112250.1:578267-595659 GCA_000611955.2 Stegodyphus mimosarum | reverse complement strand
AAAGAGTCATAAAAGCTTGTGGAATATACCGAGACCAGTCACTTTCCATCCTGGAAAAAGATGGGTGAGCGATCAGCACAGCAGAAGAAATTGCAAACATTCTTGGTGAAACATTTGCAGCCATCTCTAATGACTGCAGTTATCCCCCAACATTTCTGTCTGCTAAACTACATGCTGAAAATATTCCCATTAAGTTCAAATCTGCTAACTCGGAGCCTTACAATTGTGAATTTTTTCCGTTTGAATTAAGGAGACCTTTATTACAGACACATAGGTCTTGTCCCAGTCCAGATCGCATCAGCGACGAAATACTGAAGCATCTTTCCTGTAAGTCATTGAATGCCCTTCTCACTTTGTACAATTGGGTGTGGAAGGAGCATAACTTTCCCAATGCATGGAAGAACGCTGTTGTCATTCCTATACCTAAGTCAGGAAAAGATTAAAAAAATCCCACCAACTACAGACCCATTGCCCTTACCAGTTGCGTTTGCAAGCTTTTAGAAAAATGGTGAACTGCTGCTTGGTCTTTTATTTAGAAAAGAACTATGTAATTTCCCCTTATCAAAGTGGTTTCCGTAAAGGTAGAATGACTATTGATAATATGCTCCTTTTGGAAACCTCGGTTCGCAAAGCCTTTTCAAAAGAAACAATGTAGTCTCTGTGTTTTTCGACATAGAAAAGGCATATGACAGGCCATGGAAACATGGGATTTTGCTTGACCTTCATACCATTGGATTACGTGGCAACTTGACAATAAAAATTTTTTGAAGGGTAGGTCTTTTCAACTTAGGATTGGCTCTGTTATATAAGATGTATTTTCTCAAGATGAGTCTGTGCCTCGAAGTTGTGTACTAAGCATTACTTTGCTCAGCTTAAAAATTAATTCTGTTCTAAAAGAACTTCCTCCTATGGTTTGAGGTTCCCTATATGTTGACGATCTTCACATTTGCTGTCAAGGTGCAGACATGAGATATGTAGAGAGGCAATTTCAAATCGCTCTTAATAAGATCCAACAATGGTCAAAGAAAGAAGGATTTAGTTTATCTAAACAGAAGACTGTATGCAAACACTTTTGCAGGAAGCACAACCTCCATCCTGAGCCTGAACTGCACCTTGAAGAATCACCGATTCCAGTGGAACTCGAAGTAAAAGTTTTAGGAGTGATGTTCGACCGAAAATTGACTTTTCTTCCACATATCCTGTACCTAAGGAAAAAGTGTTTTAAGACACTGAATCTTTTTAAAGTACTGGCAAACACCTCCTGGGATGCAGATCGTGCCTTGTTACTTCGGATCTATAGAGCCCTTGTATGCTCCAAACTAGATTACACCTCAGCTGTTTATTGTTCTGCATGGCCTTCCATGTTACTAAGACTAGATCCTGTTCATCATCAGGCCCTGCGTATATCCTCTGGTGCATTTAGAACATCTCCAGTCCAGAGTCTCTATGTTGACTGCCATGAACCGTTGCTCCAGTTAAGGCGTGAGTAGTTGTCTCTCTACTACTATTTCCATGTGTTGTCACTTCCTGATCATCCAGACGATGTTAATTTAATAGATAGCAGTTACAAGTTCTTGTTAGAGGCCAGACCATCTCATGTGCCTTACTTCTCATTTAGGTTAACTCTCTAATCAAGAAATACCACATGACAGATCTCGCTACCCAGCCAGTAAAGCATTTTGAAATCCCTCCTTGGGAGGATGCCCAGATTTGTCTTCTAGACGTTTTTCAGCATTTTGGCAAGAAAGATACTAACGAGTTTGTGTACAAACAACTTTTTTCTGACCACAAGCACAAATACAATAGTTACTTTCCCATATACACGGAGTATCAAAAGCAGCTGGACATGTTGGTGCATCCTTTATTATTGAAGACCACATAGAGGGTAAAAGACTGCATGACGCCAGCTCCGTCTTCACTTCAGAATTAAATTAAATCATTTATTTTTAAGTTACATCGAAGACAATTCATTATATATACAGACTCGTTTAGTGCTTTGAAATCCTTAGATTCATGTTATAGTGCTCAAAATCCTATTGTTGTTGACATTTTAAGCCTTAACCTCAAATTAAGAAGCTGTGGGTATGACATCCTTTGCTGTTGGGTTCCAGAACATGTGGGTATAAAAGGGAATGAGCTAGCAGACATCACTGTCAAATCATCTTGCACATTACCTCGTCCTCTTTAATGACATCCGTCAAATCATCAAGGACAAATTGTTCATCAAATGGAGGAAATCTGGGATGGCCAACTAGAAAATAAGCTGAGAGAAGTCAAACCAAAAATTGAATGCTGGGTGCTCACTAAGAACCGGAAGAAGGAAGTTTTACTCGCCCATCTGAGAATCGGTCACTCACATATTACTCACAGTTATCTGTTAAAGGGTGAGAGGAAAGCGGTGTACCCAAACTGCTTTGCTATAATGTCCATTCGTCATTTCTTATTAGAGTGTCCATATTTTAAAAATCTTCATTTGAAACATTTTAAGAAATGCGACTTACCTCTGGACCATATCATTGGTAAAGAGATCAATCCAAATTTGTTCAAGTACCTGAAAGAGACAGGTATTTATTAAATATAATTTGATTTTGATGTTCTACCTTATTGTTTTTAATAATCAATATTTTAATATATTTCATGTGCGATTATTTTAGTCCTGTTTTGTACTTGAGATAATTATGAGCTCTGTGTGTAGTTGTTCATTTTAAGCATTTTATCATTGTATTTATCATCATTGTAGGTAACCTTCATCATTGTATTTTATGCTACACTTGCTCAGTGCATGTAACCTTCGAGGTTTTGCACCAGGAAACCCACTACCACCCTCCACCATGTATTGTGCAACTTATACGTCAAGTGCGGTTTGACATATTCAACATCTGGAATAAATCTACAGTCACCCTAAAGGCATTTGAAAGCAGTAATGCTTATATGCATATCATCCCACTGCACCATGAGATATTGCATGTCTTTCTCACAAGCAGAAACTGAAACTTGCTGATTCCTATGATACATCTACACTTCAATAGTGTAGAATATACCTATTGAAGTGTTGATTGGTGCAGATTTCTGTTAGAGTGTAGTCAATGCTGAGCCACCTGTCAAATTAAGAGAAACCCTTGACATGGTGCTTTTGATTTTTGGTTGGATTATTAGCAGATCTCATTCCAAAACTATTTACTACCTTATCCATAATTCATAATGAATACATCAATTGTCATGCATAAAAAAGATGAAGATGTGAGAAGTTTTGGGGATTTAGAAACTGTTGCAATTGAACCTTCTCAAAACCGAGAAATGTCCACTAATGATACAGAAATTTGGAAAAGTTTCCACAGTTCCTGCAAAATCACAGTTGGGCGTCGAGTGTGAAGTTGCCATGGAAATGAGATGTCGCTCTCTCTTCCAAGAGTTATGATGTGACACTGAAATGTTTGCATAGCTTGCTCAAAAAACTCTGATAAACTAAATTTAGAGCATGCTTATATGGAATACATGCAAGATTATATTGATTAGAACCAAGTAGAATTAGTCTGTAATACTAATGTCCAAGATTCTAAACATTACTGTCTTCCTCATCATGCAGTTTAAAAGCAAAACAACCACATGTGAGGGAAGTCAAGCCTTTTTGCAATTAACATTATCTGAGGAAAATAGAGATGCAACTCGATATTTTTAGGGTTCAGAATAGAACTTTGTGCTGACGGCCTTTCTTACATGTTTTTACCACTACCTTTTGGGTTAACTTTCAGCCCCTTTTTGCTATCTCCTACTCTATGCAAACTGGCTGCTATGCACTTAGATACTTATCCTATAGCACCAAAACAGCTTGAAAAGAACACCTTTATGGATGACTTCATAAAGGAGTTGATTCTGAAGACGAGACTACAATTGTTTATAATGAAAAAGGCAAGGTTTAATATCTCTTATAAGTTTGCCATTAGCAAAATAGACCACAAATTCACAAATACTCCAAAATATTTGGAAAAAGAATGTGTTGAATTCAAAATTGTGACACAAGTTCTAGATATCAATTGGAATGCCAATGAAGGTGCATTTCATCAAGACATTTTAAAGTAATGTTTATGACTTGACTGAAAAGCCCACTAGGAAACGTTAACTTTTGAGAGCAGTGTCCAAATTTGATGATCCACTAGGCTTTTTTGCTCCAGCAGCAGTTGTAGGAAAAATTCTTTTTCAGGATACCTTACTCTGCCGATTGCTGTGGGATGAGATCCTCCCCCAGGCTATCGCTATACTATGCTACAAATGGACCACTGAGCTACAACTTTTAAACAACATATACATTCCAAGATGGACTGGAGTTTCATCTTCTTCTAAGGTAAACGTTCATATATTTTGCGATGCTTCCGAACAAGCATATGGAGCAGTGCTGTACTTCGTTTTATAGAGCGAAATGTTATAAATATTCAATTAGTATGCAGTCGTAACAGACTTTCTCCTCTAAAACATGATATTTCACCAGCAGAGCTTTCCGCCTTAGCGTTGTGATGGGAAAGATTACGTTGGCTAATGCATCTTCAAGATGTTTGGCCTACAAAATCTCTCTTGACGAACCACCATCCTTCAGCTGAAGCAAGAAACAAGCAAAACAGAATTCCAGACTCTGTGTATGACTGTGTTTAATCATGTCATAGATGTTAATCATTTTAGTGGTTTTATCAACTAATCCGTGTGAAAGCATGGGTATTCCACTTCATTCACAGTTGTAAATTACAGCAGCATTCATCTTTTGATCTCTCTGTAGCTACTGGAGGATACTACTTTTGATCTCTCTGTAGCTACTGAAATAAAAGCTCTATAGAATAATATACCATTACCTACAAAATTGAAAATTGCTCGTTTCAACCAGTTTCTGAGTGATAATCTTTTACAGCTAGGAGACAGACTTCAGTTTGCACTGGTATCTTCAAACATATGACATCCTCTGTTATTTGATGGCTCTCATCCCTTTGTTTACCTTCTGATTCTCTGTATGCATATTCGTCTATGTCATTCAGGTGTTTGAATAACTGTTTCTGAACTACACTCTAATTATTGGGCCTTGCGAGGCCGTGATGCCATTAAATGGATACTTTACAATTGCTTACCCTGTAAACTGTCACAAGCACTACTGGGTAACCAAACAGAAGTTCCACTGCTACCAGAAAGAGTGACACCCTCCAAACCATTCACTATAACTGGAATAGATTTTGCTGGTCCTGTCTTTATATGCAATATGCAGGCCTTGAATACAGTGTATCTTGTTCTATTCACGTGCTCAACTACTCAAACTTTGCATCTGTAATGCATTTCAGACTTGACAGCTGATAAGTTGATGATGGCACTCAATTGACAAGGACTCCCTCACACCATCTAAACTGACAATGCCACCACCTTCCACGCTGCAAGCATAGAATTGGCCTCTCTCTGGAATATCATAACAGCTAATACAGTCCAAAGTTCCTGTGCTACAAACGGCATTAAATGGAGATTTTATTCTGCCACGGGCGGCTTAGTGAGGAGGTTGGTGGGAGCGTTTAATATGATTATCTAAGCACTATCTTAGAAAATTGCTTGGTCGCTCATTGCTGGATGAAGAAGCACTGTCTACCACACTAGTAGGGGTAGAAGTCACCCTGAACAGCATACTATTTGTGTGTGTGGGAGAAAATGACGATTCCAAAGAAGCCTTGACTCCAGGTCATTTTCCAGCTGGTCAGGAACTGACAACATTGCCATCAAAACCAGAAACTGAATATACAAAACTTACGCAAAATTATAGGATGCAGCAAGATTTCTTGGATGCATTTTGGAAGAGGTGGTCTAAATATCTTCTGAAACTATGCAGTTATCATCAAGTAAGTATGTAATATTCACAGATTAGTTCCCATTAAGAAAGGAGATCTGGTACTTCTGCAGGAGAACATAAGGCCTCAACACATGTAGAAAAGGGCTCTTGTCGAAAGGGCAATTGAAGGCCACGATGGAAAATGCAGCTCATGCGTACTGCCTATTGATTGCAAAGAAGTGACTTGACCAGTGCAGCTGGGCATACCTCTTGAGGTTGTCCAGGGTGGGGAGGATGTTCTGGCCTCTCAATAGACAGTCATGTGACATCAGTCAAAATTTTTCCTATGTCCAGATTTTGATTTAAATTTTGAATTTGGCAATACAAAATTATAAGAATGAAATGTTTGTTTAGAACAGTTGCATGTATAATAACAAAAATAAAATGTGTATATAAATGCAATAATATATTTGGACATCGATCATGAGGACTGTAGCAACTCAACAGAAAGCAGCAACAAAAGAAGGAGAAATGATTAAGCCATTAATTTTGATTTTAGCTGACAAAAACAGATGGGTCTTCTGCCAGATTCCAGTATACTAATTTTTAAATTTAGGTTTAGCATGTCAACTTAAAACATTTAATTTTGTTTTATTATTCTACTGTGTATGGATTTTAATTCAACATAAATTATCCTTTTAATTACACATTATGAAATCTTTCACTGGAGATGTATGTATGCTCTAGATCTCTGGTTTTCAGCTTGTATAATTACATTCTCCCCATGGCAGAGTATCATCTCTCTTCCAAAATTCAATATTATTTATTAATGAGGTTATAATCCAAATATGGGAAATTAAAATGTTTTCAGAAACTTTCAGTATCTTCCAGCATATTTACATATTATAAAATTTTTTAAACATTTTATAATATGTAAAGATATACAACAATTTAAGATTCATTATATTTAATAAAAATATTAATTATATGTTTATTAATGTAAAAGTAGTAATTATATTTAATAATTATAAACGTTTCTATTGATTTTGCTGTTTTTATATGATACTCGAATCTAACTTTTAAGGTCACATGATTTCAACTATGCTTCAGGTATTCCTTGTTGTGAGTCCCCTCTTCTAGTTTAAATATGCCACTCTGAGGTTGAAGAGTTTCTCCATTAGATTTCGAAATGTCCTATCAGTCAGGAGCTATTCTGATTGCATAAAACCACTTACACATATAAGATTTTCTGTCCATGCAAATGGACATTACTGAGGCTTTGGCCACATTTCATTGAAGCCCAGATTTGTTTTTTACCTTTGAAAAAGGAGGTTTGATACTCACATTACTTTGTTGATTGTGAAACTGTCAAACATTTGCACATTTAGTTGATGTAATTCCAATTGATTCTCAGTAAGGCCTTTTTTTTTCTTTTTATGAGGACATAAATTAACTGTAATTGCTGCATTTATTTCTGATATTTTGAAAACCATGAGCTGTGGGCTATAGATTTACATTTGGGATTGCAGTTTGGTTGATTTACATCTGGTCAAGAGAATTAGCATGTTAAAATTGAAAAAATAACATCTACACGTGTCCAACAAAACTGTAAGAGATTGGAGAAATCAGTTGCATTAACTTTCTATTTATAGCAATCTAAGTAGAATTTCTGGTAAAATTGGAGGCCTAGCAAAATAACAGATATTGACAAAAAGCCTTTTTATAAAGCATAGAAATGAAGTGGTTCAAATACTTCAACAGTGTTTATTTTATGGACTTTGTTGAGAAATTGAGAGACTTATTGCAAGAGTTGCAGGTAGGAGTGTGGCTTAGAATTCCACAGGAATGATTAGCACAACTTTGGCAAAATCATCGCCAACTTTCGTGTAGTATGTAAGTACCTGAGATTTTAATGATTATAATCTACATCAGATTAAATATTTGATTTGAAGAAAAAGAGTAAAAAATTGCACTTTTCTTCTTATTGTTATTATCTTATTGTTTATGAAAGATCTTGAACAATTTTGTTCCTCTAGTTTTAAGAACTAAAAAAATAATAATAAAGGGCCAAAATTATGTATTTTGGATCATTTTTGTATTTAATTACATAAAAAATTTTAAATTTTAGGTTTGATTTTGGTCTCTGAACCTTATTATAATGAAGCTGGTTATGAGAGACAAAAGGGAACGCAACAAGGCAGGGAAAATAGTCGTATGTACAATGAAATGGTTGTCTTAAAATTAGTCCAGGTATAAACATTTAAAATATATAATAATATTTTTTTCGTGTGTGTGTGTATATATGATTAAATGGTTGTAATTTTTGTTTCAGGCCATGACAAAACTCCTAGTAAATCCCCCTGAAGTTTTCAAAAGTGAAATTGTTGAGCATTTTAAGACACAAGCTTTAAAGTAAATATATTCATCATACTTCAAATTTTAAATTAAATTTTGTAATTTTTTATTTTAGTCATAAATCTTTCTACATGCATTTTACAATAAAATTTATAATATTTTGATTCTTTGTATTTTATCTTTTGAGTGACAAAAATGTGTTTTTAATAAGTATATTATTTTGTTCCCATTAATTCCCAAGTTGCAGTTTATGTAAAAAATTGCTTGAAGTGTGTATTAACTGTACCTAAGTGTTTACAGATACTTTGGATAAATTCAGTTAAATGAAACTGAAAGAAAAGGAGTACGAATTTACAATTGTACTAAATAGTGGTTTTCATGTAACTTAGATTCAAAAAGAAAAATATACAGTGAGTACTTTATCGCCAAAAATACTTGAGAAATTTGTGTCTTATTTGATGATAAAAAAAAAAAAAAAAAAAAAAAAAAAAAAAAAAAAATAAAAAAAAAAAAAAAAAAAAAAAAATCTGAAAGATTTCAGATTTTAAATTATGTCCAAAGGTGCGTTTTTTTAACGTTTCGTGTGCTACCTTTTTTTATTAAATATCATGTACTACGTACTCAAACCATAAAATTCAGTTCAAATTCAATATCGCAAAATCATTTTAAAATGAACATATCTTTAGAATTTCCGTAAGTCTCGTGCGCTGGAGATAAAAATGTTTTGTTTTTTTTTCCGTACAGTGTTGCCATTGCTCGCTTTGTTTATCACAATGCGAGAAACATGCATACATTTATGCAGATTTTTCATTTTTTAAAATTTAATGCAGAGTGATAACATTGAGTGGCAACAATTTGAAAAGTGATACGCCGTTTTTTGTGTTTCCGACGCAAAATCGCAAAACGAAAGTAATAGTCCTTCGGGACTAAATCCCTTTGGACTAAAAAAAAAAAAATTAGTGAAAAATATTTTATCTTTGCCATGTAAAATTTTAAGTGAATACTCATACCCTTTCTAACCTATTGACTCAGTTATAGAAATATTTTTAATTTATAGAAGAAGGATTATAGATAAATGAAATACATGTGATTTTAGCACTGTTAATAACCTACTACTCTATGTCTTAGGGGATAATGCAGAATCTGAGAAAGAACATAACACACCATGAAATTGTGATTGGAAATAGACCAGACTTTACACATAAATAATCAAGCACTTGATAAAGGTGCACAATGACAAGATGCTTAGATATACAAGATATCAGTAAGCTGCTGTAGCGCCAGTTTGGACAATATTTTATTGAATATGCTGTTGCATTGAACAGTGGGTGTCTGAATCCTATCTATGGTATTATATGTTGTATTTTTGATGTTACCCCAGATTTTATCTTTGTTTTTGGAGGAGGGGAGATATTCAATTATTGTTCAATCATATCCCATAAATGCTCAGTTGGTAATGGTTGAGGAGATTCATTTCCCAAAGATGGTGTTTGCAGACCTTGCATGGTATTCAGAGTAAGCCAAGCAGTGTGTGGGCAGATGTTATCTTGTTGAAAAATGACATTTAGGATGCCTTGATGATACAGAAGATAAGATGCAGCACATCATCATAGTGGTATCCCTTTAACTGTCGCTACTAAAATGAAGAATCTGCTGTTCTTCGCACAGAGATGTTCCTCCTAAGCATTTTCTGAGGGTACAAAACATTGCCTGCTGCTAATGCACTAAACACGATTTCAGGACTGCCACATCTGTTAGTTCAGTGCGAGAGTGCAACAGTTCATGTACTCGACTCAAAGAGACAACAAGTTTGTGGGCTAGGACTTATGTATATACTGACTATGAGCAAAGTATTTCTGAGCCATCTTGTTACCTGGCTGGATTCAATATTTCAATTAATTGTAAGTTGCTAGTGCAGCTGAAAGCTACTGCAGTCTACACTGATGGATCGAAAGAAGAATGTGGCTCTGGCAGCTGATATTGTATACTGCATAGATTTCAGATGATAAAGACCTGGGAAAGAAAGCTCAGTGAGCACAACTCAGTTTTTCAGGCCGAGTTGGTTGCATTAAAAGCTGCACTTGCCTATGCATTGGCTAAAAACTATTCTAATATTAATACAGGCTCTTTCTGTAGACTTCAGGCAATCCAAGGTACAAACTGTAAAGCTCCACTCGTCAGAGCCATGCAGAAACTCCTAATATACCAGAAAACCGTAGGTCGAAACTCCAGTGGTTACCTGTCCACACAGGAATACTGGGTAACGAAATTGCAGATGCAACAGCCAAGAGAGCAGCAACTGAGCCCCAAATACACACACTTAATGTGCCTCTTTCTGTTTCATTCATTCTTAAAAACCAAAAGAGAATTATTGAAGGGATATGACAACATCGGTGGAAACAGAGAATTCTGAAAGAAGAGTGTATAGATTTTTCCAGAAGTAGCTCAGCTTCTAAGAAGTGGTTTCCCTTGCTTTACTCAGTTTCTAACAGCGCATGGGCCCTTTCACGACTTAATCTGCATCATTTTAGACAATGTGAAAATGACCAGTGCTCATGCAGATAGCAGGAGGTCCACATCACTTTGTGTTTGTTTGCAGAGCATCGCCTTAAATAATCAGCAAAGGAACATATCCATCCATGGGCTAAAGTTACTTTAAAAAATCGCTATTCTTTGAAATGACTACTCAACTGCATCACTATTGCACATAATATCTCAAACAGCTTGGAGGAGCTTCCAGCTGCCATCCTTGTCACCAGCATAGACCCTATACATTATGTACTTGCATTTAATGTGTCTTATTTTTAACATTTTCTGTTCTCTACTTTTATTTGCTTTTGTTGTATTTCTTTCTCGTGAGTTTTTAATTTTTTATTTAATATATCTGTGAATATGTATGTATATATTATCTTTTAATTAACGCCACATACTCTAATTTAACCTTGAATAATTGTGTATATTGCCTTTGTTAATGGACCATTTTATAGTTTTGTATCAGTAACTCTGTTAAATGTTCGTAGTCACACTCAGTGTATTTCATAGCTGACTGTAACAGTATTTAAGTTGTAGTTATCCATCTCTGGGCCCATATTGTGGACACTGAAATTGTTCTACTTACTCACATTCCACCCTTCTTCCATTCCTGAACCTCTGACTTAACAAAGCATTCGTTTTGCAAGAAAAACACGTGTTTTGTGGACTTTTCAAAAGGACATTTTACACAACATTTTACTTGCCCCTTTGCGAGACATAGGCCTAGAACTCCATAGCAAATTTAATTCCATCAGCGGGCCTACCTGCTCAATATGCTATCTGCCCCAGTGTGGATCAGCTGCCCTGCCATCGGTGGAAAGAAAGAAAGTGGTATTCACTTTAAAGTATCTGGAATGCATACTACATACTAGTGATGAATGGCTATCGGTACAAATGGCACCCTAAATTAGAATTCCACCTTTGATGGGCTGTGTGTCACTCAAAATTGATAGATACCTCTGCCTATTGGCTCCATCCCATCCACATCCTTCTATACCCATCATCATTTGTGAGAAGTTTGATTTATTGCTGAAGACTAGACTTGTCCCATTCATTCTTCCCTCCAACTCTTCTGTGACTTCTTTGCAAGGTTTGTAGATTGCAAGATTAGTAGGTGATGTTTTCATGAGTATAATTGAAAAATACCTTCCTTCCACCCAATTTGTACCTTGATCTCTTTTCTTCTAATAAATATACAGCTTGAATTGTTTGGGCATTTCAAGATGTATATCAGCATACTTAATGCTAGAAATGTTGAATTTTTAGTCAAATCTATCATTCTGATGGATTGAAATAAAATTACGATTGTAATATGTTTACAGACTTTTTTAAAAAGAGTTGTTCAATGTTTTCAGTATTATTAGGATTATCATACATTAAGTATATGAAAATTATATCCATGAATTACGCTTAGTTAATGTGAACAAAATAAAATTTATAAATTACTTTAATTTGAAACAAAGTACACTCATTTCCAAAAGTTAAGCACGAAGATGTAAAATGCAAAAAAATCAAGAGCTTTGATTGACACAAAATTCGGCAGAAAAGTAGCATATATATTTATGCATAAAACAAAATCAATAATTATATACAGAAATGAAAACAATATTAAATTTTTAAGTTATCTGATAATGACATACTAGAGACTTGAACAGAATTATGTATAAAGTGAAAATAAACAGCATAAAATGGAAAAAAAAGGGGGGGTGGGACATTAATAGGGTATGCGATCCTCCCTCATCTGCATACAAAGTTTACACCTTGTGACCATGCTTTCAATTAGGTGGTCAACCACTGCAGAATTAAGCAATCTGCGTTCTTCTTGTAGAGCAGTTTCCAGCTCAATAAGAGTGGCTGGAGGTGAAAACGTGAAGATACAGCATGGCCGAGAGCATTCAAAGATTTTCAATGGGTTTGAGGTCGAGCGAATATGCTGGCCACGCCATACGCGCAATCTCTTCACTCACCAGGTAGTCATCGACAATGTCAGCTCTATGGGGACGTGCGTTATCGTCCATTAAAATAAAAGTAGGGCCAACTGCTGCAGCGTACAATCTCACAATGGGTTCTAGGACTTCATCTCGATACCGGACAGCCGTCAAAGAACCCCGTTTAAAGATGTGCAGGTCGGTGCGGTATCCTAATGAAATTCCGTTTAAAGATGTGCAGGTCGGTGCGGTATCCTAATGAAATCCCTGCCTACACCATAATGCTTCTGCCTCGGAATGTGTGATGTTTTGGGACTGATTGCGTGTTCGTTGTTCACGCCATATCCTTATAGGCTTGTCATCTGGCTCCAGAGCAAATCTTGATTCAACAGTAAACATGACATTGCTCCAGTGAGACACATTCCAGTGACATCTTCCTGGCACCACTGTAATCGTGCTCCTCTTAATTGGACGGATAGAGGAACACAAACTCGAGGTACCCGAGCGTACAGGCCACTCATATGTAATCTTCGGCGTACAGTAGCTGCAGATATCGTCTTACCTGGATGGACGCTGTAACCGTAGATGTCACACGTGGGGAGGTCGCTCTGCGATTCCGCTTTTCTACAATCAATATATCGATCTTCCGCGGGGTTTGTAAAGTTTGGGAGACCGGCTACGGGCCTTCGGACAACTGTCTGTGTGGTTTGGAATTGTTTCCATAAACGTGAAATTACAGAATGATGAACGCCCAAGAAAAGAGCAACGTCTGTGATCGACTGTCCTGCTGCAATGCACCCCACAGCATAACAGCCCTCAGAATCTTCCGTCTTCTGGAAGTCATAGAAACATGTATGTCTTGAAAACAAATTGTACGAAACATATTTGCATACTTCCATTTACCTCTGGAGCAAATTGCATCCTTTTCAGTTCTGATTGGTTTCTGGAAATTAGCATTTTCCTCTCCGCGCTTAACTTTTGGAAGTGAGTGTATTTACAAAATGTAATCCTGCCACTAAGTGAAAAGATAAATTCAACTTTTTTTATTGATTAGATTAATTTTAAAAAGTAAGAGTTTCCCTTCCACAGATCCAAATTAGGTTTTTTTTTGGGGGGGGGCGCTGCTATATCATATTTTTCATTAACTGGTCTCTTGCATTTATAGCATATATATGCAATTCTGTTCTTATAGCATTTTCCAATTTGGTGAAACATGAAAAATAGTTTTGATCTTCATACACAATCTAGGTGTTAATTCCAGCCCAACCTAAAACAGTACAAAATATGTGACTTGGCCATCTGTAAATTTGTGTTTTTACTGAATAGTTTAATAGCCATTTAGTCTGGAATATCAACATTATACTTTGTAGAGTTATGAAATGTCACACAGTCACTGAGATTTTGTTGAATTTTGGTCAACCTCATAAGCTTCTTTATTTCTTTTGAATCTATCATGTGATGCTGTATCATGAAAAAAAAAAAAATACAGGTTACACACATTATTCCATAAATTATTGATCGAGATTCCTTTTGTGCAGTTAGTTTTCTCATCCAATATACAAAAATGCTAAAAAGGCACCAGGTTCATTTACATTCACCAGGTGTTATTTTCGCACTGCTAGCGACCTTCTGTTACATTTTTTCATTATTCTTCTCAGTAGTTTATAAGTAACTTGCAGATTTGTTACTCTCATTTCTCTTTGTGTATGATATTACTTCACCAATTTTGGTTAATATATTTTGATATTTAAAACATCTTAGTTGGTTATTATATTGTTAGGTATACAGTAAAAGCCCAACTATTCAACATTCAACTAACCAAAAAGCTCAAGTAACTGTAAAATTTTAAACATGCTTTGTGAAAAATTAAGCAAATGTTTGTAAAGCCATTTTAAAGCACGTGCAGGACTCTTGAAACCCTACTGATAACTTAAAGTGTGAATGGAATTCTTAGAACTTTGCTAATGCTTCCCCCTCCATTGCATTTATCATATTGTTCCAAGAATTTGTCTTTGGAATAGGATACACAAAGAAAAAATTGGGCGTTACTATAGCAAGGAACGTATGAGAGATTCCAGAGTTCACATTAAATTAGTTTATCTATTGCAATTACTACTCTTGCCACGGGATGTACATTAAAGTACATCCGTGGCCTTATACATTTAAAGAAGACATGAGATTCACATGAAAGTTTTATTGTTGCTTTTTTTGTGAAAGTTGGCCTATGGAAAGGCAAAACAATATTATAACCCACAGTATATTTAAAGCAGAAATAATAATAATAAAAAAATGTATATCACAGATAATCATTAAGTACATAAAGGTTGCAAATTTAAATGCATTTCTTCAATGCATTCCTTAGGAAAATTGATAAGGGTTCATTTGACAACAACAGACACCTGTAGATATTCATATTCTGTTGAGAGATAGTCTTGTGGTAGGCAGACTGTGGCAAGGTTACTGCGTATGGTGGAATCTGGAAGGTGTGCCCTTAACACTAGTGTTCCAACAGAAATAAATTTACTTTCATCTATTTCACCAACATGTATTTTAAGCAATTGGTGATCATATCAGTAACAGTTTTTAAACATTTTACAGATCTTTTTAGTGTGACATCCGTCTAAGTAATCGTTTGCCTATTTTGATTAATTATCCAGCTTCTATTGGAATGACTTACACAATAAGTTTGGCGGCATCTCCAGTTTCATGGTTGATGGCATATTATAATTGAATAGGGCATTTTAATTTCTTATGTTGAAGACCTACAAAATGCACTGGATCTTATGTATGAAATGTACTTTTTTAAAAAAAATCTTATATAATCTTAAAATGTAGGCTTTAGATATTCAAGCTAATAAAAAATAAGATGACTGTTTTTTATAATTTTAGAATGAAAATTTCATTCTCCATTCCCATGGCTTTTCTACCATGAATTGCATTTAGTATACACTCAGATATCTGGAAATTTTGCACATCCAGAATGTGGCATTTCTCCAGCATTCCAGACAGTAGAGCTTTTACTGTATATGTCCATAGGGTGTCATCCCTTTCAACTTCTTTGTTTTTAAAGTTTCCACATTAGAAGTATTCTGTGACATTAAATTCCTTTCAGTTGTCTTTCTTTTTCATTTACAGTGGTACATCAATATAATCATTAATCTGCTCCAGATCCTTGGATGTATACTAGACTGGACATGTACTGAACAAACTTTTCCATTAAGAAATAAAGGGAAAATAAGTAATTCTTTCTTATACAAAAATCCTATTGTTCTTATTATAACCCTGTTTAATATTAAAATGCAACTGCAGTTGGATGAAATGTATATACTGTATATAAATGAAGCACTCGCATTTGATGTTGTGCAAAGTCTGTGGTTCATTTGAATGTTGCTTGTAGTCCACGAAGAAAGAAAACACTCTAAAACGTTTATTAAATTAATTTTTCTACAATAGATATAGACATATAGAATTATTATTTAAAAAATTATATGTACAATGAAGGACCAAAGTGCACATTCCTATACAGTGCAAGTATGGCATACATTCGTAAGTGCAACCTGCGGCTGTTGTGCAATTACTTCTGTACAAATGTTTTAAGGTGTCTAGATCAAAAGCAGTTTTTCAGCATGCTGTGATCTTTGTTTATCCATTAATTTCATCCCCTTTGCAATACTAGCTAATTTAATGGCATCTTTGTTTTTCACAACTGTAGACACCATCTTACTTGGCATATGGTATACAATAGCCAAGTCCCGGATACACATTTCATTTTTGTACTTTTCAGCAATTCCTTTTTTACTTTTCATTGTAATCCTAACAATTTCTTAAAATTATTAATGAATTTATGAAAAATATATGTGAAAAATCACAATATCACTTGGAAATTCACATTGATTGTTTACTGAACTGTAGTAACAGGCATACTGATAATCAAGGAACTTGGAGCAATATCTCGAAGGAGTAATTAAGTGTAGAATGTATACTCATGACTCATCAAACTCGAGTTGTATTCCAAACAAATGTAATATACCAAACAGACATTTTCGCATCCAGACAGGTTGTATAACATTTGGATGTATTTTATAGCAGATATGTACTGAGGTACCACTGTATTCTTTGTAAGTACATTTTTGCATTTTGTTTTTAGAACCTTTCAGAAGAAAAACAGGCTTAGTTGTATTTTTCATCTACTTTAGAATCCGTATCAGGTATTTCAAGTTTATGTGGAACAAAATCTTCATCTTTCTTCAATATTTTTTTCTTTCGGATTTAGTTTAGGCTAAGTCATATGACATAATTTCTTCATGTACAAGATCTTTACAATGAGCAGTATGTATTTGGATGTTGAAGAATTTTGAAATATTTCCTTCTATTCTGTACATACTTCTTATCACTGATAATGTGCAGAATAAGCAGCTGTTTTCAAGATCATTGCTTTCAAATTGCAAATCATATGCTGGAAACAAGAGAAGAAAAGCAGGAATACTATTTTCAAAATAAAATTTTATATACTATTTTTCCAAAGATTTCTGCTTGGTTTCCATAATGTTATCAGAGTGATGGCTCTAGATTTAATAGGTATACAATAAATCCCCCTTTTTATAACTGAATAAAGTTTCGTATGAGTGGGTATATATATTATATAAAGTTAGGAAAAGTCATAAAACTTCAGTAGATTGAGCCCACAAATAAAGAGGTAGTTCTCAAAAATAAATTCAAAACCATCAAAATAATGACACTTGTCTTTCTAGCATTAAAAGATTTTTGATATTTTTACACATTACAG
>KK112250.1:519876-561587 GCA_000611955.2 Stegodyphus mimosarum | reverse complement strand
ATGATGTGGGGAAAATCTACTCCTTTAAGTACCTGAGGTTGTATATTTTTTCCAATTACAAAAAGTTTACTTCTGTGCATTCTTGCAGCATATATACACATGCCAAAATCATTCGTCTCACTTTGGGATCTTTCAGAGCTGTTGGGAATTTTTCAGAAAAGACTGCCAAAGACTTAGTTTCATGAGTGTTATAAATTTGTTCTAAAGCTAACTTTTCACCATGAATGAGTGTGAGGAATTCATCTGCAAATTGCTCAAATGCTTCTGTATCAACTGAAGCCTTTTTGCCTGAAATTTAATTGCCTTATACCATGACAATTTTTAAAATTCGTTAATCAACCTGTTGAATATGTGCACTGAAATTTAATTGCCTTATACCACGACAATTTTTAAAATTTGTTAATCAACCTGTTGAATATGTGCACTAATATTTTTTAAGTTCATTTTCTCATGAAATCTTTGCTTCGTGAGGAAAAGCTATTAGAATTGAACCTGCTAATGGCACATCTTGCTGTGATTCAGCTATTCAATCACCACTTTATCATGATCTTTTAACAAAATGAATGATTTTTCTGTTATTCATTATCGAGTGAAGTAGCAGAATCCACAAGAAGTTCAAAAAGTTCTTTTTCCCTTTTTTTGAGGAACGTTTTTTATTTTTATGTTGTACACTCTTTTCTTCCAATGCCATACTCCACATAATTTTGGAGAGATGTGCCTTTACCCATTTTTGCAGTAATACCACATTTTGCATGAATGATATCAAAATATGCTTTTCTTTTGTAGATGATTGATGCTGCAGCTTGAATTAGAAACTTTTTTGACATAATCAGAAATTTAAACTTTTATTTTGATAGGTGATATTGATTGATAATAATACTAAGCTGAATAAATTAGAAAGTTAACTAAGGATACAGTTTGCTATATTAACTGAATTAAAGTTCCTTGAAAGCTTTCTTCCTTCTTCACTACTATGCGAACAAAAGAACACAAGTATGTGCAACATCCCATTCCAAACAAATATGTCTTGCCTCTTCACTGATTGTTTACATCAGATAGAAAAATGCTAACCACTTGAGGGCTAAAAGTGTGATTGTGGTGAACATCAATATGATGTCAATCAGTGTATTGTTTTTGGCCACAGTGTGATTCATTGGCCAGCAAAGGTTTGAAAGTGACATGCAAGGATCTCAACCAGTGGGGAGAAAAAACACATTTATTGTACACCCCCTTATTGTATACCTTTCTGTTTTTTCTGTAATATTGATTATTCATTGGACCTAGGTAATCTTGTATTAGATATAAATATTTACTATTGTAATGTTTGTGGAGTTAGGACTGTCTTCTAATTCGAGAAATATTAAGAATCTGGAGTTAGTTTATAGACCCACACATTCCATATTCTAGGGCATGCATGAAAAGTTGAGAAACGCTGCTCTAGAGTATGTTTAAAAAATTCTTGTGTGTTTTGCTAAATTACGCAGTCTACTCATCAACTACTTTGTGGAGGAGGAGATCCAGATAGAACAGATTTCTATTTTGATAACACTTTGAATTTAAGAAAGGGGGGAAAAATAGTTTTTTGAGTTTAGGGAAAAATTTTTAAATTTGTCTTAGTGGTCAGATATATGATAGTGTTCGAAAATTTTTAACTGGATATTATTGCCATAACTTATTAGGTATTAACATTTTGGTTGTGGGGAAGTAAAGTGAGGTATTTTATTTAATATTTTTGTTATTTTTTGAACATTCATAAATGTGTGCATTCTTTTGATAAATGAAAGCAATTTCCAAACAATGGTACAATATTTCAAAATTTTTTTCATGCGGGATATATTATATAAGTGACCAGATACATCACATAAGTGCGTTGGATGGAAAACTTGTGGTGGGGAAGTATAGTGAGGTATCTTAGCAATACTTTGCACAATACTACAGTTGGCTAAGAGTGGGTCATGAATCTAAAGACCTTTTGTGCAAGAGACATGTCATGAGAAGAACAAACAGTATTTGATTAGTGGTGCATAATCAAATTTTATGTGCTATCCAGAAAAATCTGGGATAGAAACATATGACATATTGCAGACAGCCTTCGAGAACTAGTGTCTACAAAAAAAAAAAAAAAAAATTTTTTTTTAAAAAAAAAAAAAAAAAAAAAATGTAGGTGTTTACTTGTCATAATGCCTTCAAGGAGGGGTACAAAGACACACAGGATAGTGTCGTGGATTGGTGGAACATGTGGCAACAGAGCCATGCTTTATGCAGTGTCCAATCATAGGGATGAATCACGTGTCTTTGAATACAATCCAGAGACAAAATGCCAAAATTCCTAATGGCTGCATGCCACAGTCACCCTACCTGAAGATTGCTAGAATGAGCAAGTAAAAAATCACAGTGAATCACTTTTTTAAATGATTCGGAAAGGAGTTAGCCACAAATAGTTTGTTTCCCCTACAACAACGGTGAATGCAAGTTTTTACATTAAGTGTTGACAAGATTTCAAAAATAGATCTCAAAATCTCTGAGAGCTACACCCTCCACATTGAATGTTATGGTGTGTGAACAAAACTCATCAATACTTGCTGTTATGGTAATAACAAATATTTTGTATTAATCTCTTGAAAATAAAATCTTATGGTTGATTAAATCCTGATATAGTATCGTGAGACTGTGGCCTTCAATACATAAAAAAAAATATGCTGTTTCGGCAAGACAAGCGCCAAAAATTTCTTATGAACTGTATCCCTCAATTATGTTCTATAATTCTGAGTATCTGAAATCAGTGTCTGTAGTATCGCTGAAAATTCAAACATCCTACCCATTGATAAAATTTGAAATCACTTAGGGCACTCAACTGGAAATGCATAAACTGATTTGAAATTTGGAATGTTATATTCAATGAACATATATTGGATATGCAAAATGATTAAATACTTTCTCTTTTGTTCCATAAATTTTAAAGTTTGTTTTAGTTACCCTGGGCTTGGATATTGAATCTGAAAATGCTTGTCATATACTATAAATATATATTATCCTCAAAGTACTTGTCATATGTATACATATTAAATCAACCATAAAATAGTATTATTATATTCATTTTTGGAAATGGAGTTTATTTAACTATTTTGGAATTTGTCTAGTTTATTTATAACAAGTGTATGTATTATGAACTCATGACCATATTAAACAAAAAGCCATAATAATTGTATGTATTCCTAGGTAGTTTTTTGGTCTCTCTAACTATAATAAATATGTATAATAACCATTAATGAGGCATATTTTTTGATCTGGTGTTCATTATATATTCATTGTTGATTTTTATGTATTTTCATTTTGTATGCATAACTTTTTAATTTTGATCTTTTGTAAAAGGTTCTAGAATTAACTGTTTTTTATGTTTAAATAAAGGGTTTATGTTTGTAATGATATAAATGTACAAAATTATTTAAAGTGTCCTATTTATTTCATTTTTTTTCAATTTTTAGAGATAAAGATATGGCCATGAGATATAAATTGTTATGTATTTAACTAAATTAAATAGGTCAGCTAAGGAAGTTAATGTGTTCATACCTCATAAAGTTCATTATAAGTTATATTATAAATCAAGTTAGATTTTTTAAAGTGTATGAAATTATTATAATATTTATTCTTTTCAGCAGGTGATAGTTCAGCTCAAGAAATTCCACTTCCAGAATTTCCATTGATACCTGCATCAAAAGGATTTTGCTTAACACTGAGGAAATCTCTTGCAGACTTTAAAGATATTATGTCATCATCATCTAATATTCTGCTAAGCTAGTCCCCAAAGAGCTGCCAAATTGTGTATTATTAGAAGAAACAGTAATATTTATAAATAAAATATTTGCAATAAAAATTATCCCACCTTATTTTTATTTGTTTTTGTTTGAATGGTCAAGATAAAAAGAAAAAGTTCTATTTATTTTTCTTTTGCTCTTGAATAGAATTCAGGGCTTAAGTAATATGCGCAGTGGATGAAAATTTTATGAAATATTTTCTTTTTTGTTCCATATATTTCAAAATCTGTTTTAGTTGCAATATTTTGTGCCTAGTTAAGCAACATTTTTTTTTATCCATTCAAATTATTGCAGACTTTTACCATCTCACTTTAAAATATGAATATTTTACTGTGAGTAAAAATAAAAAAGAATATTTATTTATGATGTACATAAAAAATTATATAAGTTGTTTAAAGTTGCAATATAAAATGTTGAATTTGAATTACTGTAAATATGAAAATTTCGTAAATGCTTTACTATATGTATTATTTTGTTGCATTATCATCAACATAATATAATTAGCTTAAAGCTTTAATTGATATCACACATTAAACATACAGTTTCATATTTTAAAAATTTCACATGGCAATGTATTTTCAATGAACAATGCAAATGCTTGTAAAATGAAATAGCTTTAAGCTGAGAATTCAGTTTTAATTTCGAAATTACTTTACAAAATTATAATCATATTCTGTATATTTGCACATATTACTAAAAATATATGTATATAGATGTTATATTTGAAATGTGTAAATATCTGCCTGTAAGTATAGTTCCTCTTTCTAGAATTGTAAATTTGTTCCAGTATTATATGCTTGTTTCAGACTAAGACATTATTTTCTGAATATTCTTTGTAACATTTAAATTTGCTTCCCAGCTAGTTGATTTTTGAAAAACTCCTTTTACTGAACACAGTTGTTTATATACATAAATCAACTGTTCAGTTGTCAATACTTGTGGCTGATTAAAATTTTGAAGACACTGAGTTATTGTTTTTAGTGTGCTTTGAAGGCTGTAATATCATTTTTCAATTTATGCATCTAATTAAAAGCTTTATTATAAACATTTTACTGTTGAATTAAGCATTTGTGAAGTATAGTAAAATGCTCTGGCTTAAGTAAACTTAATTTCATATTTTCAATTAATCTGAAATTTAAAATTTATTTAATAGATAAAGTTGCAGTTTGGCATCGCTTAAATTTTCTCAACAAATAAGAAATATTACTTTTTGAATGACTGATGTACAGCTAAAAATGTGTGTAAAAAGTTTTTAAAAGGCTGCTTAACGTAATTTTTATAATACTTTGAAAGTAAAAATTATCCTATCCCACAGCTTCAAAACAATTTAGATAGTTAAATTACCAAAATAAATATATTTCTTCTATCAAATATTTGATAGTTGCAAAACATTTTATGCGTCTAAAAGGTCTAAATATTTTTTTAAATTATCACATTTAATTTTAATCCATTATTCTTGATTTACCTCATCACTTCATAGATAAATTATTGAAATTTTATCATTTCATATCCTGAGGCTGATTTTCAGGTAGTGTGGTAATTTTATGCAATTCTAACAAAAAAGATCTTTCAATTTTTAAGTATTTCTAAATAAGCTTGTGTGAATATGTTTGTCTTAAAATGTATAATAATAATAAAAAATTATTTTCTAAAACAATGCTTACAGACAGACTTAAAAAAATAAGCAAAACATTGTAAAATTTTGTTAAAAAGTTCACATTTTGACAATCAAAACCATTAAGCCTCGTTTCCATTAGTCTGTTGCAAATGCATCTCATCATTGGGAGAAACGCATATGCAGACAGACAACCGTTTACACTATTGCGTTGGATTTACGCATACAGAAGTTCTATGGTTAATTGCATTCATTGCCACTAGATGTCTCTGTATTTAGCTTATGGAATTCAGATTCTTAAGATACTTAAATTCGATGTTACTGGAAATTTTTATTTCTGTTTATGAACTGTGAAAGTGAAGCATGTTAGCAATTTTTATATAAGCAGGGTTATAATGCATATTAGGAACATCTCTAATTGCATAGAAGCTGTAGTAACTTTTAATAATTTCTTTGCATTTCTAGAAATGCAAAGAAAATTTAAATATTAATGAAATAATATATAATGAAAACTAAAATGTACTGTTACTGCAAAACAAATAAAAATGTTAAAAACATTAAAAAATAGCTGGTACTTTTAAAAGTACAAAGCAACTGCTAAGAAAGGTTCACGATATTTGCTATGCTTGTATACCACTGATTGTATGAGATTGCATATTTTTAAAATATGGCCAAATTTGGGGAGAAACAGATAATATATAAAATTTTAGCATAAGTTTCTTCAATGCCGTAGCTGATTAATTTATTAGAAATCTTGTTTGTTTTAAAATGCACTATGCGCAGTTATATTTTAATGCAAATCCATCAAATATTATTTTTAATTTATAAATTTTAAATTCATATCTCATTGTATAGAATTACAAAGATAAACTTTTTTCTCTTTATATATATATATATATATATACACACATAAGGTAAAGAAAATGGAAATATTTAATTAATTCCTGTACTTCTAGGACTGAATTTTAAAGCAATTATTAGGATAAATTTTTTTAAAAAAGTTAAGGGCATTATTTACTCTCATGTGTTTATTGCTAGTGAAAGTTAAGAGCTGGTTAGGTTAGGTTATTCAATTATGGCAAAGCACACGAGGGCTATCTGCCTAAAGGGAGGGATGCCTTCGTGGAGGACTTTCTAAGGGAAACTGGCTCGTATACACGTTACACATGGGGAAAACCATGAAAACGCCACGCAGCCAGCCAGTTCGTGGCATTCGAACCTCGGACCGAACTACCAGTGTTCAGCGTCTTTACCGCTCGGCCGCTGGTGGGCCCAGTTAAGAGCTGGAAACATCCCAAAGTCTCAGCACATGTATGTACATTCACATAAAAGTCAAGCCAATATATATACATATAATTTATATATATAGGGAGTATGCTTTAAATTCATATTATATCATAACTTTCAAAATAAATTCTTGCGAGGAAAATTGAAATAAATAAAAGCATAAATAAAACTTTATTTGTAATGCACATAATAATAGAAATAAATTATAAAACACAAATATAGATCAAACTGGAAAACGGAGCTAAGAAAGTTGTAAACAGGGTGGAAAAAGAGTACGGGATTCGAACTCACGATTCCAAAAGGTAAATCTTGCTACCATCAGCTTTACAACTAAGCTATCAGTATACTGACATGTTTGGCAATTTTGGCTTATATACTTTATCAAGAAAATGAATTCTTAAAACTAAATTTTTTGGTCTTATTTCAATGTGCTATCATTTAAAACTCTCACCAGAGTTTGTTCGTCAGCTTCTAGGGCATTTCTTACAAAAACATAATTTTAAAGTGGCATTCTGATTGAAGACAGACAGACTGCTGAAAATATATTCCAAGCAAAAGATGTGCTACAAATATATGTTAGCCAAAAAGGTATGTTTATAAATAGAGAAATACAAATTTAACATACATTTTAATGGAGCAGAATATTTCAAAGGCTATCAAATGTAATTTATAAATAATGTTATTAGTTTTTACCGGTTTCAAAAGAAAAAAAAAACTTTTAATGCCTTATCTGATTTGCAACAGCAGTTTGATATAGTCAGATGTTCGCTTTCATTAAAAGTAAATGTGTATGCAGAATTAGAAACTAATTGTCAGGACAAATTTTGCTATTTCATGAACTTGGAATTACACTTTTTGTACCCGATTTTCTTGGCAGTAATCACTGCTCTCTGCAAACTAGTACTGTAGTTGCAGTTATCTTATTTTTCTCTTCAATTTTTTTAACCAAATTCAGCCTATTGCTGTCTTTTTCAGTACGCAGATTTTTAGCTATAATGTTAATTCAGAAATAAGTATGTTTTAGCAAAATATTCTTTCCCTGATCCAGTATTCATCACTACTTGTGTTGCCATTAATTTTTGGTGACAACACCTGATTGCTCCTTTTTTACCACATGACCCCTACGCCTTTGCAGACTAACGGATAGAAGTTCAACGTTCTTAAACTTCATACGTTCTGTCATCCGTCGATGGGCAGCAGATGTCAATCAAGATAAATTTGCTCGCTGATTGGAGAAACGCATACGGAACGTGTTAATAACACAGTAGTGGAAATGGGCCTTTATACATAAGTTTTTTGGAAGAATTATCTGTAAGGACAAAGCAGCTAATTTTAATCTCGTTTTGAATGTAAAGAATAAATTGTAATTTTTTTTATCAGTTTGTGGATCCTCCAGTAACAAGACCTTCTTTGCAGAAGATAGTTCACAAGTATTTTGCATACATATTATCCCTTGAAACAGATGTTTAAATATTTTCCTCTTTGAAAAAACCAGCATGTAACTTTTGTTACACAGGTAGCCCTGAACATAACACAAGTCCAGATGTTTTATCATAAATTTAGTGATATTAAGTTGAGACTTTGTTTTATTTTTGATATCTTTGGTAATATTTTTATAAATTAGGATTCTGTGTAATATAAAATGGGTTTAAAAATGTATAAACTTGCATAATGTAGCTAAGAAGTCTATTATTAAACATATGCACTTTATATATATTTTATCAAATTAACACATACTGTTCCTTTAAATATGTTAACATAAATAATGTCTTTAATCAAAAGTAACATATGAGTAATTGTTATTCATTTGGATGATTCATTGAAGCTGGAAGTTCAAGCAGCTGGCATTTCCTTAGCCTGAAAATTTGTTAATTTTGTCTGTTGGTTACTTTATTACTATCTTCGTATATTTAATGATAACACTAGATGGATTCTCAAATTTGCTTTTGAACTTTGTCAAAATGATGAATGTTTTAGTCGGCATTTTTGACAATGGTCATAGCACACGTTATAGATGCAGCAAAGTTTTAACCTGCTGCATTCCTTCAAAGTTGCTGAAAAGTTCCAATACTGCTGCATTGGGTACTAGAAAACAATGCATATATGTGCAAAATATCGAAATATGAAAAAAGTTTATTATCAAATTAAACTTAATTGGAACAGTCCTTTAAATTATTAATTTTAATTGGGGCCTTCAAGGCTCCATACTGCACCATGTTACATCATGTTTTCCCTGCAGTAACTCCAGTGGGAAATCTTTAGCTCAATTGTTGATCAGGTTTAAAACAAAGACTTTCCGAGCTAATAAATACAGGGTTGCCACGCTACCTGGAAAACCAGAAAAAGTCAGGGAATTCGAAAATTGACCAAAAAAGTCGGGGAAAAGTCAGGGATTTCAAATATTTTAGTCTAAATCTGGAAAAGTCGGGGAATTTCATACAGCGATCCCCCAAAAAAGCGTGTTTTGCGCCAACGTTGGAAGCCGATCGCTTTTTTGGCGCGTTAGCGTCATTCGGGCAGCTGGCATAGAGCCAATTCTTGCAGCTCCAAACAGATTGTCTTTTAGAAAGGCAGAGCAAGCTTCCAGTAACTGTGGTTCCCAGTAACTTCGAGAAAAAAATACTCGCATGCGCATGTGCAGTGCATGTTGAACTAAAGAAAATACGTATTCTTGTATCAAACAAAAACGGGTTAATTTTAGTGTAGCGGTACCATGGAGGTTACAATAGCCTCCGTGCACGGTACACACGGGATTTGGCGACGTTATGATGAACAGCAAACAGGCCATTTCGGTGTTGGCGGCAATTTTCAAAATCGTGCCAAGACCGTAGCGTATAGTAGGATTTTACCCCACAATCTTTTAAATACTTTTTTTTTCTTTTTAAGAAATGCCTTATTTGTCATTTTGTAGTAAAATAAAAAAATAGTAATCAGTCATCTAGGTTAACCATTTAATATAACTGTATTCGCCAAAATATCGTTGATTATTGTAACTCAGTTTTTTTAATTATTTTAATGTTATTCATATCATTTAATATTGCTTCTTCCCCTTCAATTTATTTATTATTAGTAAATAATACTTTCAAATTTCAGGAAAATTTCTCTGGCATAATCCTGAAACTAATTCTAGCAGTATGATGGCATAACATCAAGAAATTCAATGCACATATTTTTTGCTTTTGTATTCAGCTAAATAAATATTAAATACCTAAATTTATTTAAAACTATCATTAAATAAATTTTTTTTTCGTTCAGCTGCAAAAGGAAAAAAAAGGCATTTTTTATCCACATTGAGCAGATTTTGACCTCAATTCTTAAGCGGAGAAAACAACTCCTATTATATTTATAATAGTAAGCTTTGAGGATAATATCTAAGTCATATCTAATTGGCAAATTTCTGTGTTTTCAAGTGGTACCAAAATTAATTTACCTCTTAGCACAGCCAAAGTGCATTACGCAGATAGACTGGAATTTTCTTAAAACACACCTGGAAAACCTGGAAAAGTCGGGGGATTTCATTCTCCTCTTTGAGTGGCAACCCTGTAAATACTACCACAATTATTATGCATCACTATTAATGCTTGCTCTGCCTAGGAAAGTCATAGGGCACATTTAGCGTCTCTAATGTCGTACCAATTAAGTAAAAATGTATTTTATGAAGGACTTTTCTTATTCAAAATATAAAAAGGATGTTTTAACCATCAAACTAATTGTGATTTTCCATCCAGTCACATCTATGCAGCAGTTTTTCTTGGCCATGACTAAAAAATTAATTAGTATCATCTTCCACAAAAACTACATTATCACATGTGCTATTCTTTACATATATATAAGTTTAATTATTAATTTTCTATTTATGATTAATGTTGCATTTACATTACATTAAATTTACATTTTTAGTCTTAGCAGCAATAGTGCTAGATTTTTCATTTTCTTTGCTTATATGTGCTGATTGTAAACTGAATTGGCCGTTGTAAGTTGAGGACTACTTTTATAATTGAAATAAATTAATCTAATTATTATTTCTTTTATCTGATTTTCAAATTTTGAGTCTTTATGAATTTTTCAGTTGCCTAAATCTGAAAGTGTATTTTTTATTTCCATTTGTTTAGGCAATCTACCATAACCGCATGCCTATGATTTATCAGGCACATATTCAAGAACGTTTCCTCCAAAATACATCTCTGATTTCAACAGAAGTGTCTTAATTACTTTTTAGAAAAAATCATATTAAATATGTTTCTTCTGTTATAATGTATTTCAATTTGATCATTATATTCAAGGGAATGTTAAGAAAGTGTTTTGGAAATGTACTGATATATTAAAAAGTAAGTTAATGGTCTTTGATTGTTTAAGAAAGGAGAAAACAATATTTTGGTAAGTTGGTAATGTTTTCTTAAATACTGGAGGTGTTATAAAAATATAGTTTTTTTTTTAATTTTTTTTTATTTACAACTTATAGGAGGAACTTAATCAAAATGCATTAGGAAAAAATGGAGGAAATAAATAATTAGTATTTAATTTTTTAAATGATTCTTTTGATGGGAGAGTCTTCTGCTAAAATGCCAAAAATTAAGAAGATATCAGTACTGACTACAATACAGTAAACCTGTATTTACTTCAATTCAAAACTTTTGATAAGCCTAACAATGTTCCCATCAGATAAAATCTACTAAAAAGTAATAACGTTTTGTATAACTTGAATTTCTAAATTTTTGATAAGTTGATTTTTTTAAGGAATGTTGAAATTATTTTCTTTGCATTTATTTCTTGATAAGTTTAAATCCATTATTATCTCCAAATCATAAAGCTGTGTTCCAAATTTCTTTTAGTGAAACCTTAAATGTATAAAGTAATTTGTATTCTTATTTTTTCCCAGTCAGTCAATCCATCCGCCACAAATAATTGCACTCATGCACTTAAAGTATTTAAAAGATAATTTAAATATTTTTCTTTATAATTTATATTATTACAAATTGAAACCAGTTTAATTATTATAAGTGAAAATCAGTTCTTTGAAGTTCTAAGTTTTTAATTGTTTTTAAGTAAATTTTAAACAATTAAAAACTTAGAACATATTAAATTAAACATATTGTTACGAAAAATTCCGCGGTTGCGCCTGTATGTAAGCTTTCCGGCATAGCACTAGGGTTGCCATAAAATAGTGTATGGTAGGGTTGCCAGATTGGCGACTTTATCGCCCATTTGGCGACCAAATCGGCGATATCCCATGGTCCAATCGGGAAGCTTCTAGAATAACTTCCTGTCGAGATATTTCTCGAAACCTGTCGAACTTAAAGAAAAGCTATATAAACCCTTGCGTTTCTGAGAGTTGCGAGTTGTTGCAAGTTGCGAAATTGTGAGTTGTTACGAGTAGATAGTGGTGAGTTAGTTGTTACGAGTTGAGTTGCGAAGTCAGTTGCGAGATTGTGAAGAGTTGCGAGCAGTGTGATTAGTTGTGAGAATAGCTGCTACGCGAGAGTTCTGTGAACGGAAAGCAATCGAGATAGTGCTTTGCCGTGAAGCTATCTTTACAGTATAGCTTGACAGTGGATTGGTGATTGTTCCACGGTGTTTATTATAAGTCTAGTGTTGCCGTTAAGCTACCTTTACAGTTACAGCCTGAAGCTGTGTTGCTGATTGTTTCAGCGTGTTTATTGTAGATTTTCGACGCTTTTAAAGGTAATTTTGGAACTGTGCTGTAAATAGCGATTCCTGTAAATAAATTGTGCTTTTTATTGTTCTGCATCGTGTTTTCATCGATTACTCTCAAATCCATGAACCCGTATAACGCAACAATATTTTAAAGGAATTAAAATATAATGGGTTTAAACGTTGTTATATTGTTTACGTTAATCTTTTCAAGTTGGTTTTTGCTCTCTCAAGCAAATGTTATCAGCTATTTAAAAAAATAATTGTTTCATATACTTACTTATTATGCAGTAAGTACCTTTCAGTTAACATTGGTTTCATTTTCTTCTTTTAATTGCTATAATATTTAAGTTCATATATTTTCTCAAGCTTAAATAAAGCCGTTTTTTCCATAAAAAATTAATTTATGGAACACGATTTTGCCTTATTCACAATGCGCTAATGATATAACCATTGCGTTCGACAAGGGTTTACTATATGTTGAAGCACACTATAGAAATACCTAATGTTGTGATGATACATTGCAGTCTGCAAGTTCATTATGCATGATGGCCAAATTAATATTCCTTTTGATTTATAAGTCGAACATTTTAATATGCCCTCAAAAAAACCATATCATTTTTAAAGAACTGTATCAGCACCATTACATTTCCAAAATATAATTTTGAAGACAGCATACAGCTGCAAGTTTATAGAAGAGAAGCAGAAAAGCATGTGCAACATATTCCATGGTGGAGGCTCAGTTCAAAAGGATTTGGGCTTTAGTTCCAACTAATCTGTGTCACCAGCATTATGTAAATCAGTGTTTGCCAAACTTTTGAAGCTTCTGAGCTACCGTACCATTTTTAAATCTTACTGTGAACTACTAACTAAAAGTGCTATAAACTTTTTTTTTAAAAAATCTTACATTTGTTTATTTGCTTATAAACTTAACAGTTCTAGTAAATATGAAATCAATTTTAATTAAACTGTATATAACAAAAACTGAAATTGAATGGCATATAAGAAAGGAACTGCAGTGTACTTAATAATAAATAACAAAGTAATAACAGATTTTTTTTATCAGACTTCATTAACTTTAATGAGAAAAATAGAACTCTCTGTCATCAAAAAGTTTTAATGTTGGGAAAGTGGGTAGTGGCTGCCGTTCAAATACAGTTGCCCAAGTGTTCATCAGTGAGTCTGTTTCTGTATTTATTTTTAATAAATTTCATACTGGAAAAAGAAATCTTGCACAAATAAGCAGAGCTGAACATTTCCTTCCCTTTGAGATAAACCTGGACTAAAATTGGGTATTTTTCTTCAGAAATAAGAGGCTAATTTTCAGAGTTTGAAGAAAGCAATTTTACAGATAAATCATTTAAAAAACCTTTCAGTTCCGATTCAACTGCAGCACTGTCTTCTTGAAAATCAGAGACACAAGTAGAGAACTCTTCAGCATCAATCTCTATAAAGGGCTATTTAACAAACTGTTCAACAGTTGAAATCTTGGAAGCGTTTGTTGAATTCACTTTTAAAATCTGAAATAATTTCAATGTATTGTTTGCTGTTGTAAGGAGTCGCTGAAGAACCTTGCTTGTCAAGGGTTTGTTTCAAATATGCAAAGTGTTTGTATTCACCTTAAATGATATTTTTTCCGTAAGTTTTTTTTTTTTTTCAGTACAAAACAACATCTGAAATTGTTCCACCAATATCTTTATCCTTACCTTGAAGCTGTAAGTTACGGATATTTAACTTCTCGTTGACATCTTCGAGGAAAGCAAAATCCTGCACCCAAAACGGATATTCTAGTTCACGGAATATTCGCCTTGTTCTTTCAAAATTCTACTAAGGCAACAAAAACTTTTGAAAACATTGTAAAATTTTGCTTCTACTCAACCAACAAACTTCCATATGAAGCACTAGATTACCATACTAGATATCTAGTTCATCAGTTGGTGTTCTGAACAAACATCTCTGAATTGCATGTACTCTAATTTTGTTCACCATTTTATGACTGTTTTCATTACATTGTTCATGCTTAAAAACTGCACACAGTGACTGCAGTTGTCTTAATGACATGGTTATGAATCTCTTCTCTATGCCTACCATCACAGAAGCTCCATCAGTTGCTAGGCCTAACAACTTATTTTCAGGGTTAATGAGATTTTAACTGCTAAAAATATATCCTCTTCTTAGTTCATCCTGTTAATGGTATTATTTTTTCCATCTCCTCTCTTATTTCAAAATTATCAAAAACCACCAACTGAGCAGTATCAACTATATCGGTCGATTCGTCAAGTTGCAAGGAGAAATAGCTGCAGCGATCAAAGTCAGTTGTACATTGTGAAGTAACGTCAGAACTCATAACTTCAAACCTTTTTCTTACAGAAAAATTTGCAGAAAGCTATATGTATTTAATAACAGACATTATCTCAGTTTTATATTTGAAACTATCAAATAATGCAATTTTGATCATTTCACCGTTTTTGTATGGTTTTTTACTCTGTGCAATAATATTTGAAACTCGAAATGACGCTTCAGTTGCTGTTTATTCTTGTTTAATGGTTTAAAAAAAATTTTGATTGTTGAGCATTTAGTCACCCTACCTTTTCTTTCCTGAGAGCTGAATTCAATGGAAAACCTTTTTCAAGTCCTGCCTGAATGGTTCTGAAGTGATGCTCGATGTTCCATTTCTTGCGAACTGATACACTTGCATAGTACAGTAAATATACACATTTGTCCTTTACCTGAGTAAAAAAAGCAAATTGTTTTCCATTCCGAATGAAAGTGATCAATTTTTTTGCTTGAACACAAAGACATTAGAACAGACCTAGCGTAGTACAAATGCATAAATCAAATTATCCAAGTTAGCAAATGTTTAATGTACACACAAAAAAACAATGTGCACAGCCTCACGCTTACACAATGAACTGTGAGATGAGGCTGACAATGGAAGTTGTGCATGAGAAAGTAGCAATTTTTGTTGTCAGCATCAGCTCAGTAGAGGAATCAAGGTTAGCCAACCGAAGCATTAACGTCATCTACCGAAAATGTCTCCGCAAGCTACAAGTACGAAAATGTACAATGAGTAATACAGAAATGATTCCTATGATTTTATAAATTCAATATAGTATAATAATAAATTTAATATAATATTTTATAAATTAAATATTTTTCTTAGTTTGTATATTTAATAGTTTTTAGGAGTGTTTCAATGTTTTAAACATGTTCCAATTTATGCAATATTTTGTTTTACTTCTTATCTTTGTTCATACACATAATGTAAGTATTTAAATTGATTAATAATGTAGTAGTGTTATTATATTAATATGAAAATCAGTTTCTTCTGGCCAGTTACCTTCAACATGGAAGAAACTTGCCAATTCTTTCCAGAATACACCATTTCCTCAATCTTACTTTTTCCTGATGTCATTTTTAATACATTAGATCTTGTATGCTAGAAAAGAATGTTTCATTTCTGAAATTTCACATGAATTGGGTAGTTGAAGTTCAGAAGGACTGGAAATTTTTTTTCTCTTTTGAATTCATCCATTTAAAATTATAAAGTAGCTTATTACATGCAGACAGCAAAAAAGTATTCTGTTTTGTTAGTCATTTTACGACAACATACATTGAATCTTGTAATTCAATTCTGATGTCTTTTTTATTTTTTTAATAATTATATTACTTGAAGTTTCTGTTATTGATATGAAGTGATACTGAATTTCAGACTTTAAGCTAAATATACAAATAGGAAAGCACATTTCAGAGTAAGTACACTAAAGTGCATAATGTACATATATACACAAGGTGATTGAAAAATATGAAGCAAAAATGTACAAGCAGCAGAAGGGACAAAAATAAACATATTTTGTAATGCAATGTGTATGCAAAAATGGCACATTGATGTGGTCGAGTGAGCTGTTATGCATTACTACATAAATGCAGAGTCTGTCAACATGCATTTTATCTATGAGAGTGCACTCAAAGGAGATAAAAAGAATGACTCCCAAGTATTCCTCTGAGCAGCTGTTTCATTTCCGTGTACAGCTGCATACATAAAATGCATATCAGCAAGCTCCATATTCATGTATTTCACAATGCATGTAGCATAACATTCAAAATGTGAACAGGAAATGATGATTTACACCTGAATCTGCTTATTCTAGTTTCCTCTACTAATCTATACACTTTTGCCAGATATTTTTAAAACATCTTCAGTACTGCAGTATTATCAAAATAAGCTATTGCAAGTATAATGAAGCTAGTTAAATTATACAGAAAATGACAAATTAATGTAAATAAGAAATAATTTCATAAATTAGTTTCCTCCATTTTCTTTTTTAGCTTCAGTCACAGAAATGTATTTTAAAGACTGTTTTTCCCCTCGTGGTGGAAAGAAACTTGCTAACCCTGAATTCAGCAATTCCTTCCAAACAAAAGTGGCCATTAGAAAAAATAATATATATATATATATATATATATGAATGACACCCATAAGATATGTTTAAATTGTTTTAAACATGCCTTTTAATAATAAATAAATAAATTTTATGAAATTATAAATGAAAATTATGTTTATTTTGGAAAACATACAATTTTCGGAAAATTCACAGGCTGCAAAAACAAGACTTTTTTTCACAAAAATATGGCACAATTATTTTATAATCTTTTTTTTCACACAATAGTACAAACATCAAATCACAAGCAAGAAAGGTACATTCAGGAATGATATTATGGAAAACATTGGACATTTAAAATTATAAACCAGATCTCTTTGGTATAGAAAATCACATTGATTTAAATGTTTAATGTTAAAAGATCATGAAGTCTTCTTATTTGATTGACTTTGTATCATAAATGTATGAAAATTGTACCGAAAAATGCTACATACTAATAAAAAGGCATTAATTATATAAGTAGTTACACATACTACGCAGAAGTCATGAAGAACAAATATCAAAATACATGCAAGGTAGATTGAACATATGTTGGATAAAATAGACAGCAGTATCAGTATCCTAGATAATGTTAAATTAGGTATTTCTCCTGGAAAGAAAAACAGGAATATTAAGCAGACTAAAAAAATTATTTCCAGATATTAATTTATAATAGAATCACATAGCTTAAGGAAATCTTAAATAAAGAAATTCATTTGAATAAGGTACTTACAGAAAATCCCGTCGACCACCAAGAGACGGTGCCAACCCCCCCCCAAAAAAAAACACTTACTAAATACAAGAAAAAATTTATTTTACTTTCAAATTTATTATATTGTCATTTATTTATATTTGATTTTTCATTAAAAATTTCCATTATTTTTTCCATAATATTGCCATATTGTGCCCATTAACACATTTTTTTGAGGCCGGTAAGATTCCATAATTTTGGAAATATTAAACAGCATGCTCTTCTGTAATAGGCAGGTCCTAAATTTAAATTTTTTTTTTAATTTTTTTTTTTTTTTTTTTTTTAAAGTGTGATAAAGGGAGAAAAAGGAATCTTTACTCAAGAATAATAACTAACATGTTTAATCAAGGTTACACCAAACCCAGCATGTTTGAAGAAGACTGGCAAAAAATTGAATTTTGAAGAATTTTTGGCAAAAAATTACATAGTTTGGAGTCTTTTCTTTAATAGGTAAAAATGGTCGATGGGTTTTTACGTAAGTACCTAGAATAATTTTTTAATTTGTGAATTATGACCTACTTTATAAATAGTTTTCTAAAATATGCCCTGATGAGAAATTTAATATTTTTTTATGATGTTAGGTTGTATCACTTCTATGAAAAATGTTCTGAAAAAATACTAATGGTTGTAAATTTGATGTTTGATTAAAATAAAGAACAAGGCAAACAGTGCTAATATTCTTATCAAGGTATATTTTGGAACAAAAAGTATGTGCATTACTGATTAAAATATTCATTTTGTTAAATTTTAAGTTTAAAAGATACATATTTTAGATTAATATGAATGTAGGAGATAATGCTGTTAAGAACATCTTAAGTTATATTTCTAATTAATCTAAATAAAAGTACAGTATACAGCAACACTAGAAAATGTTCCATGTCCTTGTAGGATGATGCAATTTTTTATTTTCTTGTTCATGTTTGCTTTTTTATTAGCTAAGTGAGATAATGATGACTTTCTTTTTTTCAATTGCAACATTGATTTCATATCAATTACTGCAAACGCATATCTGCATTACAACCAAAATTGCATCATTATGTGGTAAACCTTTTCTTACAGAATGTTTCATGATAATGTTTATTCATCTCCTGTTAATTTTTACTATATTTTGAATTATACATTTACTAGATGTACCAAGAAATGCAGAAGCAACTCATTATTTGTAGGCACAGGATAATTTGACAAAAAAAAAAAAATACAGTGTTCCAATACTTTTGCAGTACATAATCGAGATTATACTGGATCATCTGAAAAGTTCTGAAGTTTTTTGATAATAAATACAACTGAAGCAGTACAAAACTATAAAGAAATTTCAATGAACTGAATCATTAAATCACATAAGCACCATTATATTCTGTGACGCTTTGCCATCCCTCAGGCAGAAAAGACTCCTTTCTTAAAAAAGTAATTAGGTTTGTTCAAAAAGAAGTTACTATTGTGCTGTTTTACAGTCTCCAAAGAAGCAAATTCTGGGCCATTTAAGGAATCCTGAAGTGATGAGCAAGAAGGCAAGTGAATATGGGGGTGATATGAAACGTCTCAGACATATTCAATAAGTTTTTGTTTGTTTTACTGTGGAAGATAATACTTCAGAGAGTGGTCAATTCTAGGTGCTTTGATTTCTGTTTTAAAGCTGATATTTATGAACAGCATTTTTCTGAATTTATCGTCTGATTTAGTGGCAACAATGCACAATAAATATAAAATTCGTTTGTAGTCTCACCATACACAGAGTGTTACTTTTATGGGATGCAATCTCACTGTTGACGTTACCAAAGACGGATCTTCTGGCTTACCCCATGATCTTTTTCTTGTAATATGATACAGTATCCACTTATCATCTCCATCAGTGAGCTTCTTTATTTTTCAGAAAAGAATCACATGCCAAAACATGAGCAAACATATTCTGCTCTATAGGGTACCCATACATCATAGGAGCTAATATACCAAATCTTGACACCTCAAATGACCATGTATTGCACTTTTTGGAATATTTACTTTTGCGTGATAATTCCTGAATTGTATAGCTTGCATTTTCTGTGATAGCTTTTTAGAGGATGATCACCGCAGTGGGCATCATTTCAAGGCTAAAATTTAAACAGAAAAACCTCTGAAATCACCTTCGAACTGAGTTATCAATGAGACTTTTTTCCATACACAGCAGAAATTTTTGCATTTTTACCCCCTTTTTTAATATAAAATAATGTGATGAAAATGAACTGTTGGGGTTTTTCCTTCTTAGCACTGCACAGAAGCAAAAATTATGCAATCAGCAAAAAAGTCCATATTTAAACATCTACTTCAAATAAGGTTACTCTGCATCAGCAGTAATAAAATAATAAATAAAAAAAAATAATATTTAATTAGAACAAAACATGCTTTGATTTGAAAACTGCAGATCTTTTGCAACAACCCCATATTTCATTTTCAAGAAGTGTCTATAGATTGTTGGTAATATATCAACATGTAACTAGAGTTATATGTTTAAATTATCCTATGAGAAAATGCCCAACTTTTCATAAAAAAGGGGGAGTTATCTTTTAGAATTTTGAAAATAGCTTATGTCATAATTATGCTAATAATGATGAAGGTATTTTTGTTACTGGTGTAGAACAGAATATATACTTTTTATGCATTTTTAACAGAAGAACAGCATTATGTTCTAACAAGTTCATGAAATTCTTCTCGTGTCATATGTTTGAAATTTTACTTCATTATAATGACCTCTTTAACTAAATGTTTTAATAGCCCTCTTCCCTCCACTGAATATTGATTAGCAAAAACACTTTTAGTCACTGCTTGGTACTGCAAAATAAAACTGACAAATTTATATGCTCACTTAATGTACAATTTTGGCTTTGGAAAAATTTACACCATCGTTCACAAAAAATTAAATTTGGATGAAAATCAAAAGTTGTGATATTTGTAAAACCGATGAAAATATTTTAAGTCATCTGCAATCAGACTTTTGAATTGAAGATACTTCAAACAAGCTGTAATTTTATTAAACTTGATGTCTTTAACATTGAACTTGCACACTGTTCATTAAAGAACATAGCAAGAAGTTGCTGATTTTTAAAGAACAGAAAACGCGGCAGATTAAATATTCATTTTTATTTCAATTGACATATATAGCCACTATTCATTTGGCACTCACTTTCGAGTTGCAGAAAGCAATCATTTTTATTTCAACTGATATCTATGGCCACCATTCATTTGGAACTTACTTTCGAGGTGCAGGAAGCAAGTATGTAGTTATTCAATATGGAAGTTTAGTATAAGAGAACAGTTTCAGTTCTAGAAATTTTAAGTTCTGAATTAGCTAAGTCATCATTGTTATGTAAAGGATGGAAATTACCCAAATTAAAACAAAGTATAAAGAGACTGTTTCAAAATTAAAATTAATAGTTTGCTTTCATTATTACACTTTATAGACATGAAAAATGTATTTTAAAGTTTGTTATCAATTGAATGACTAAAAATGAACATACAAAACTGTTCCATTTTAATTTTGACTTAAGTCATATTAGGTAATACAAAATTACAAAATCAAACTAATTTGAATTTAAAATTTTATGTTTTAACTTAAAATACATATAAACTTTCCTTTTAAAATAGCATATAGTTTTATTTCAATTACTCCAAGTCTGTAATAACATTAAACTTGATTTTAAAATATGTAATATAATAATATAATGAGGTCTGCTTAGAGTTTGCATTGATTGTATGTAACATATTAACTCCCATTAGATTTGTTTTAGTTTCTAAGATTTACTATTTTTACACTGTGTATCGCTGATGAAACATAAAGAGCAAGTTGACAAATATGATGATGTAATTCACACCAGTGTAATTCTTTGTAATATATTTTGACTTATACATTGTGAGATCTAAAATTCACACACGGCACTTGTAACATTAATAAAAACTCACTCTTTTTTTTTTTTTTAAGTGTGCATTTAATTTTTTACTTCGTTGAATGAAGTACAGGAAGTATTGTAACTGTAAAAAACTTCGGGTATTATATTTCAACAAAAATATCCATTTTGACTATTTTTTTTTTTTTTCTGATATCTATACCTCTGGTCAGAATAAAGGACTCTGTTTTCCAAAATAGATTTTTTATGGTTTGTGTGGAGACCACAAAAGTCCATTTTACAATCCATACATTTCATAACTTGGTGTGTGGTACATAAGTATATATGTATCTGCCATAACTCAAAGTAGCTCAGCCATAGAATGATGAAATTTTGCATATTAGACTGATATAGCACCAAGTTGTGAACGTGCATCTCTCTCTTTTTTATTGCAATCAGAAGTACCAAAGGTATATGTATATACATGCCTTTGTAAGAACTTTGATCCCCATACCGCAAAAATTGATAGACATATTTAATTTCAATATTTGCAGTTTTTGACATTATTTTTAATTTCCTTTGAGGATCAGTTAATTGAGTTGGAATAATTTGAGAAAATAAATTTAAATGAACTGCAGAAAAACTGTGTATAATTTAATAGCTGTATAAGGAAGTCATGTGGTGTCCACATCAGATTTTTTATTAAGGTTTATGATAATATGTACATACAGGGTATAAACTTTCTGGAATGTTACATGATTACTTTTTTCTTTTATATATATTTTTTGCTGTTGTTTACATTGTTGGGAAAGGCTTTTGATCTGTTTGTTGGCTTTGCATTCACATATAAACACAGCTGATTGTATTTGGTTCAGTTAAGTGGGTTTCAACAGAAGGCCCAGTTACAAAAAAAAAGTGAGATCTTAAGCATAATGGTCTTTTAAGAGCGCTCAATGCCCATTTTCTATCCTTTATTTAGACAAAATAAGTTTATTACAAATTACAATAAGATTTCGAGCTCCCTAAAATCTGCAGTTTTAAATTCAACATTGTAGGCCTGGATGGTAATCAGACTCTAAACAAACTTAATGTATGATACAGTTCCTTTTTTTAACTAAAATCTGAATTTATGAGCATAACTGGCAAAGCAGCTAAGTGTAAGGCAAGAATGACCTATTATTGTTGCCTTTGATAGGAATCAATAATAATGAACTTACTGGGTCAAAAACGAATATGAATTGTATAATGGCTCTGATAATGGCTTTCATGAGTTCACATTAATGAATATGCAATTTAAATTTATAAAAATTCTTAAGTACTAAATTCTATAAAACAACAAATGTAAAATGACACACTAATTAATGGAAAATATTAGATACATACCAAGAGGCATGAATCCTATATAAAATATTACACCATATACACTATTTGGTTGGTTCAACATGGAATCTTTTCCAACAATATGTTCCAGGAGACCAAAGCCTTTGCCATATCTATATAAAAAAAAAATACAGAAAATTCCACCTTCATACTTTGTTAAATTCGTTTTCACATCACCCGCAAGTATACTGAAAATAACAGAAAATGTATATTAGCATACATAAGTAAATGAATAACATACTTAGAAGTGAAAACAGCTGTGCAGCTAACATGCTCAGCGATATCACACATTGCAGTATAATTGTCATCTCTCTCTTTAGTTGTTTCTACATGATACGCATAACATGATAACAAAATTCCCAAGGCACAACATATAGCAGTAGCAACTCTGAGAGATTTTACAGCAGATTTATAATCTTTTATCTGCCCAGACATAGCTACAGTTAATCGTCAGATTTGTTTACGATTTGGAATAGCAAAGTAGACAGATGTCTGGTTTTGCACCCACTAATGTTTTCTACCGGCAGAGCAAAAAATCAAACATACTTACGAAGGAAAGGCCTAGCACAGGTGTCCAAGCATATCAAACTATGCGATTTTCTTTTCATGAGAAGCCAAAAGCAAGAAGCATGTAACAGCATTTCACTTTAAACCTCAAACTCTGTAAAGGAAGACCGCAAGAGAAGAATAAGAAAAAGCAGAAAAAAGAACATCGAGATCGTGACACTCATGCTCACCAAAGTGATCCCCTGAGGAAAAAATAATGTATTATTTTAATGTTGCACCAATAATAATTGTTTGCATGCAGGAAAGTGGAAAAATAATTTATTAATAAATATTTAGTTCAGAGCAAGGATAGAAAAAGGGTCACATCACTGTTGTTGCTATACCCACATGTTTGCTTGTATTGTAAATAGAACAAATGTAGCAAAACGTTTGGTGATGGCTTTGATAGGGACTAACACAAACTTCTTTAGAATTTTTTTGATAGCGATCCATTGCCTGTATTTCCCCCCCAATAATGTAAATGCGGGCGGGAATTTACCCGAACAAGTTTGGGGGAGAAAGTTTATTAGTTCTCAAAGATACAGTAACGTTGTTTTACTATAAGCATGTCCAACTCGCGGTTACTCCGTTTTCTGCAGTCCTTCATTCCCCAACCCTTAAGATTGTGATGTAAAGTATTAATAAAAATTGGATATATTAATAAAAACTGGAAGTCCATCTCATCAAGGCGCATACAAAATTCGTGTGGCTAGAAAGGATTCTTGAGAATCGCATTGCAAAAAATTATTTTCTCAACTGACGAAGAGAAAGTTACAGCCTATTTAGAGATGGAAGTAACAGAAATGAAACTCAATTCAAATCTAAAGTAAAAATTCAATGAAGTGGCCAATGTCAAATTTTACAAATACCTGCTTAAATTGTTCGTTCTTCCCCAAACTTTCATGCTACCTGATTTACATTTTCGGGACTACAAATCATTGGGAACAAGTTTTTCACTTATGAACAAACTTACAGTGAATTCTAAATTAACAGGCATGCCTCTGATTTGTGAAAACCGCTAATATGAGCATAATATCTCCAGATATCTGGATGGTAAGAAAAAGAATCCAGGTATCTAGAGAGAAATAATAAATTCTCATCTATTATCATTATTTCCTTAGTTTTCTTATATTTTTTAAGAACTACAGTACTAGTGGGCACGTACGGGTTCGTAAGAGATTGAATGCACAAGTCCGATAAAAGGTTAATAAAATTTATTTTTATTCCAAGAAATATAACAAAACGCTGGACGTTTTCTTCGGAGATATTCATACAATATCACAATATCGCGCAATATAATTAATAGTTATACTTTAACTTACTCAAAAGGTTAAAAAACAATGCAATGCAAAGAGAAAGCTAATCCGATCTCACTGCGAATTCTTAAGGGTTAAAAAAAGAAAGAAAGAAGCACAACAATTGAGCTGAGAGGTCTCTCTCTGCCTTCTTAAAGCTTTATAATCGGCCGTGAGAAAGTTCTGGTAATTTCCGCTCTGGTGATTTCTGGAAGGCAAAAGAAATTGTTTACGGTTACAGCAACACAGAATTACGGTTACAGCTAACATAGTAGTCAATTACATGTATTCAAATTTATCTGTAAATTAGGAGATATTTATTTATTAAATTTTAAAATACGCGTGCTCCTGTATTTTCACTTTTCCGGCGGAGATTTCTCTTAAAATATACCTCGTGCAGCATTGCACGAGGATATAAAAAATTTTAATTATGATTCTACTAAAAATAGATAACTAAATACAAAATCCGTAACACTGCCCTTTCCCAAGGAATGCAAGTCTTGGGCAGTACAATCTGTAGACAGGAAGCCAAATTTACAACTAAGGCGTCAATGTAATCATAAACATTACATTACAGTAACAAACAACATAAAGAATAATTGCAATAGTAACTTAAAACAAATCAAATACTATCAAATACTAAATATAAATCAAATCAAATACATATATAGAAACACAAAAGATCATTGTCTTATACTATTTACATTATAAACACTACGTACTGTGGCCTTAGTAAGGAGCTAACCTGTCGTAATGAAGAACTTTAGGCTTAGAGTTCGATGACTTACGGATCCTAACACGACGTCGTTTAGCCTGCTGGGGACTGTGTATGGACCATCCCAAGAGAACTGTAGTTTAGGGCAAGAGTCCTTTCCGTAAAGTCGAGTTCGACAACCAAACATCGCCTCCCTCGTTGAATCGATGTCCAGTAACTCTCATGACGTATCGGGTCTTCATGTTTTCCGTCGCCAAGCTGACTCGGTCTAGTGTAAAATTGTGCATCACTTCAAACCGGGCCTAGAGATCTTGAATGTATTCCTCAGGCAATGAAGGTGCATCCGGGGGCGACCAAACAGGAGATCACAAGGCAGACGAAGGTCACGACCGAAGAGCATCTTATATGGGGAATAGCCGCATATTTCCGAAACCTACCCTACTTTTCGAAATTTTTACGTCATGGAAAAATTGACTAGTTTCGCGCGGATGGATAAATCTTGCACACGCACTAATAGCCTGTAACGTTCTACTGTCTATCTGTTGCGTAGAATCTGGAGAATAGTGACTGCACCGAAGAAGGGTTAAAACTACCCTTTATTAAACTCTGTATTATTTACAATGCGTCAACTTGACGCTAACATACTACGCCTCTACTTGGGTAGTAACTGAAATACTAGAATCAAAACTTAAAAATTCAAGATATTAAAAAGTAGTGGAATTAAACTACAGGGACTCAATCAATCCTGTATCCTACAGCGCGTAGATAAGTCTACTGGCAGCAAGATAATAGCTATTAAGCCTAACTGCTAAGCCGAAGCTTACCTACAACCAAGATCAGTAAAATACTTTCTTATAAGGTTGGCGCATTTTTAAAGCGATAGCTACTGCGCATGCTCTATGACGTCACGAACGCGTCACTCGTAGACCCAAATTCCTTCCCGCCGACGCTGTTCTGCTGTCCCATATTTACATACGCTTCTCCCGCATGGGCAGCTTACACAAAGAAAGATATTTACAAATTGCAAGTTTTACAAAATAAAGTCTTAAGAATTATAACAAATGCACATTTTTATGTTACAAATCAGACCTTGCATAGAGATTTAAAAATAGATACTGTGGAAACTTTTCTGAATAAAATTAATGAGACCTTTTTCAAAACAGCGATTGATTGCCCACACCTCACTCATTTTGACACGTTTCGCTACATGATATTAGAAGATGACAAAGAATTACGTCCATATGCAGCACACTGCATCAGAAATCAAAATTTCCCCACGTAAGTCGTTCTGCACGCAATGATCTTTTTTACTGTTTATTCTCATTGTACTCTATTAGTAATTTTATGTATTTGTATGTAATTGCATTATATATATTAATTGATTATAGTATCTGATTGTATGATCATATTGCTTTATTAAAGCACTTGGATTTTTTATTTATATGTCATGACTTTCCTTGCACCCACTATTTACGCAAACACACACGTCTTGCTCAACTACCTCTCCTGCGCGGCTCTTTTTCTTTGGGTTGTTTAACGCCCCCCTACATGACTCTGACCTCCTTCACATGTGTATCCAGTATTTTACTGTCTTGGCGCCAATGGGCGATATTTCATCGAGCCGGATAAGCTTCCTCAATTATGGAGGCATCCCGGCAATAACGGTACCGACCGACTGTTCTGCTGTATTTGCGCGTTGTTGGTTTAAAGGTGTGATTAAAAATGCCTGGAACATGATGTACTGTAGCTGTATGCAATAATAGTTACATAAAAACAAAATGTAGTCCAGATACTAAGGATATAACATATCATAAATTTCCTTCAAATCAAGAAGTAAGAAGTATTTGGATTCAACGCTGTAGGCGAGCTGGGAAATGGAATCCAAATGCTGCACATATTTGTTCCATTCATTTTACAGCCAATGATTTTGAGAGAAATTTGAAAGCAGAAATTTTTAGCATGTTTAACAAATTCTTAGCTTACAAATTTACTATCTGCCTCTAAAGGTCTATCTTATTTTAGTGGTGATAAATGCAAACTTATTTTGCATACTTAAATTCTGTATTTAATTTTATAGTAACCACACTTTATATCATCTGTGTTTATTAAGTATAACAGAATTGTCTATAAATATGTAAAGTGTTATATATTGCATTAAGAATTGTTCAATGGAAATGTAAATAGTGTGCTATATTGGGAAAAGTAAAATTATTTCAAAACAGATTTTGATTTTGCTTAAGTACTTAAAAACATGTACCTTGAAACTTAATTCTTTTGATTATTATTGGCATATATTTTATCCCATATGTTTTACTTATCTTTAATAATGGAAACTCCACTAACATTTCATTAAATAAAAAAAATTCTGTTTAGTAAAATTAATCTTATTAGTCTTAGTATGTACAATTTCAACATCACTTAAAATATTTCGCACACATTACAAAATAAATCATTAAGTTTATCGAATAGTGTTTCAGTCAAGCATATTCATAGTGAATAACTTCTAAGGTGACAGCCTGTAATTACAGATTAATTGATTCTTATATGAAGATGGTCATTTTAAAGAAGTGATGCTCTGTATCAATACTTATATTCTCAGAAATACTTATCAATTTTAGAAATGGCCATCTTAGGGTAATAGTTCATCAACCATCAAAAATGCTTTTGCTTGTGAAGGTAAGGTTTTGCCTTTCAAATTATGGATAAAAATTCTGATTTCCATAAAAGAAATAAACATACTGAATTTAAATTTACAATTTACATTCACATTGTATTTATTTCCCTTAAGACACCTGGAGAAATGGAATTTTTAAGAAAATTATACTTGCTTTATGTGTAGTTAATCAGACAAACAAGAATATGTTTTGAACTGAAGGCAAGTATAAACTAATCTACATTTGAAAAGAAGCAAAAATTTTCTCAAATACCTTAATTTACTAAAAACAAAGGTATTCCTGTTGCTTTTATATAATCATATTTTATAGAAAATTATAACTTAGTGTATACAATGAAAATATTCTAATCAAACATCTCCGGATTCGACAAATTTCACCCAAAATTATGAAGAAATGTGAAATTTTCTGAAAAATAATAATAAAAAAAACTCCCAAATAATTATAAAACTAAAATATGCAACATTTCATTACTAATTTATTACAGTTTATGTGATGCGGCGAAAACTGAAACATACAACAATAAATTATAAACATACTTAAACACACTGTTTTACACAGTAGCTGAAATACATTCGTAAAAAATAGTATATTTAATGACTTGCCAGTTTAGTTTAATTCAACAGCGTGAACAACGATTATTTCATATATTCGCAACTTTCAATGATTATTTCATATATTTTTCGCAACTTCAAAGTATAAACACAATAAAATGTTGTTTTGTTTTAATAGCATATCACATAATTAAAAAATAATGTTTCATAAAGCATTCTACATTCCAAAATATCAATAGGATGCTGGCATATATCGTAAACACGACATAAACAAGAGTACGACGGGTCTACGAGCTACGTCACAAACAGGCAGCCAATGATTGCTGAGCTACCCGAATGCACAAACCTTTAGGATATTTTAGAAACCTTGCCTACAACCACGCACGGAGATTTCCCAGACTCTCTCTCTTCTGGAAAGTCGATATTAAACTTTTTCTCCCACTGGTAGAATTTGCATTCCTTATGCGCGTTACCAAATTTAAATATTCTAGCACTGACAATTAGGGGAATGAAGGCTTATAGGAAAGTAACTTAAATTTAACTGGTTATTTAAAATAAATATAAATCCCTACATTTGTCCATGCTAGAATTTAACAAAATTGGATAAAAGTCCTAAAATACCTGTTACAAACTGATAAATTCTACAACTAACAAGACCTGAGCCCCTTTTACATCATAGTTCAGTTCCACTTTTTTTTCATCATCTTTCAATTGGGCTTCAGTCATCTACTTCCAATCATCTGGAAGAAATATTTCTGAATACATAATTCTAACAATAAATAACACTAACTCCACACTATAATCCTTTATTAAGTTTCTAACCTTTTTGCATTTAGCGTAGCTTTTTCAGTGTTTCCGCACATTACTGTGTTTCATGCATTCACAGTTATTAAATTACATTCTTGCTTAAATTTTAAACTTTAATCCCCTTTTGGCTCTTCCCAATGTGTGGTGTGAAAACGCAAGTGTACTATGTTATAGTGGAGAAATCTTCACCTAAACGCACATCGACTTCTTAGCACATAACAACTTTCTTAGACACACCCTAAATTCATTTCTAAGTTCTCCATGAGCTAATAAACATGAAAATTAACTAGAATGTCGGTGGAGAGCCCTACAAAACACATGCATAAGAAATATTTTCTACATTAATCTTAAACGCATGCAAGCTTTCGCTCAAAATCTCATGATTTGATTAAACTAAAATCTCTTTTGAGCGAACTCAATTGACTACATTAAACTTTAAGTGCATTAACTTTTACATTTTGAATTTTTAGCACTAAATATACATTATATATGTTCTTTTGAGCTTTAAGCCTTCATTAAAAGTACCATTTACTTTAACACAACAGATATATCAACATTTTACAAACAAATACTTTTAAGACAATAGAGAATTTAATGAAAATTTTACTTGAATGAATCCTTTTCTTCGCCAAAAGTGCGAACCTAAAATAAATTTTCTTTAACAAGTACTAATACGAAGCTGCTTGTATCAGGTCCGATCTTTTGGCGCGTTAACATAAATAGTCTTTCGACAAATAAAACCGAAATACTAGTTCTTTACATTAACATTACATTTCTATAATACACTATACTTTGTGCTTTCGCCAAATAAAGCTGAAATAACTTTAGTCCTCAATCAAGGCAATAGCTTTTATCATGTAACTTTGTATTTGAAACATTTTCATGCAATTTACATAGCAGAAAAGATTTATAGAAAAATTCACTTATCTCTGTTTTTTGAAACTTTGTATACGGCCATTCGTTTGTCGCAGAATTGTGTCCAAGCTAACTGGTTAATGTATGAGACTTTCCGTTCTGCTTCATGTCCGCTGGTGGGAATTGGCTTTTCCTTTTTTGACCCCTGATGAGTGGTCTTTTAGGATGCACTGACGGCATGTCTTGTCTTTTCCTTCTACTGTCCGGCAAACTGGTTCTTTGCACATCGGTATTCGTGGACGCTTGTCTATAAACTCTAGGTTGCTTCGATCTTTGCTCTGTACGTTTAACTTCGGTAGGCCTCTTCTTCATTTTACCGACCGGTGGTCTTGTTTGTAGTAATCTTTCTGTACGCCCCTTCCTTGATGTATCCTGGGGCTGCCCACTGTGAGACCTTGTCATGACACTGTGATGCTTGTTTCTAGCCGGGACTTTTCTTTCACCCTTGAATTTTTTTCTTCGCTGGATCTTCCACACGTTGAGAGATTCTTTTCTCCGGAATTCTTCTGCTTATTTGAGACCTTGTAGTTTTAGTTTTTTGCTTTTTCGCAAGGGGGGCTCAAAATTTGCCCTGGGGAAGCCGCTTCTTCTGATTAGGAAGCCTGGAAGAAATTATGTAAGACATGGAAATCTTTACGATTATAATATTTATTCAATTGGTCCGATCTAGCCTTTATTCTTTCTCCCAGATCTGTTTTTAAGTAGATTACAGCCCCAACGATCTGCTGTATAATGTACGGCCCTTCAAATTTGTGGGCGAATTTTGATACGACATTTTCAGGTGCGCTAGACAAAGTGAATTTCCTTCTCAACACCTTATCCCCCACTTTAAAATCTGATTCACGGGATTTCCTGTCGTAATAGTGTTTTTGCCGCTCCCTTGCTAAATCGGAATTTTTTAAAGCTTCATCAATCAGCTTTTGAATATTTGCCTGTTTAAATTCTGGTTCTAGCTCTTGAACAAAAAAAGGTTTGTCTAAAGGAGTCAACATATAAGTCAGTTATAAGTCAACATATAATATCAGTCCTACCCAGAAATAATTCAGCGGGCGTTTTACCCGTTGTATCATGCTTAGCAGTTCTTATAGCATAGGCTAGTTCATGAACGCAGCCATCCCAGCGTTTATGATAATTTTTAACGTAACTTCTAATTATTTTAACAACGTTTTTATTAACTCTTTCCACGGTGTTTGCGTGTGGTTTGTACGGGACCATTTTCATATGCCGTATGTCAAGCCCTTTACGCAGGTTCTCAAAAACTTGACTAAGGAATTGTCTACCATTATCGCTTATTTGAACGGTGCAACGTATTTTAAAATATACTTATGGAAGAGCGCATCTGCAACTATTTTAGCCGACACTCTCTTTAAAGGAATTATTTCTACCCACTTAGAAAAATGGTTTGCAATTACCAAAAGATATCGGTTTCCATTTAACTCGCTTTGGGGAAAAGGGCCAATTCCGAGGTCTATTCCGAGGATCTCGTTAGGAAAAGTCGCGCAAATACTATTCAGATACCCAACCGGGCTATAATTAACGTTGTTGATTAACTGACATAACTTACAAAACCTGACATACGCTGTTACTATGTTCTGTAATTGCGGAAACTACACAGTCACGCGTAGTCTACGCACCATTTTTCTCACCCCTAAATGACCGGCTGTGGCTGTCATGAACTTCCTGCAAAATACTCAAACGTAGTGTGGCGGGGATGGCTGGTTTCAGTTCGTGGTTTTCATTTGTTGATTTAGTATAGAACAACAGATTATCTATGATCTCATAATTTTGGTCCGTATTTCTAATTGCAACAAGATCTGCATGTTCAAAATAACCGGAATTCTTTAAATAAGCATAGATGTTACCGAATCCTGGATCTTTCGGCAATTCAGCTACAATTGTTTCCCGGGAATCTAAAACTTTAGAAGTTAACATAGCACATTTTATTTGATCCCCATTTTCATCCAGTTTAATCCTTGACAAGTTGTCGGCCAGTGTATTTTCCTTGCCAGGAGTGTACTTAATTATTAAGTTGTATTCTTGTAACTTTAAGGCCATTTTAATTAATCTAGGAGTTAAATTCTTTCCAGAATATAATCTACCTACGGCCGCATGATCAGAGTAGATTGTAACTGGGGCTTTTCCAAAGTAGACCCTAAATTTCTGAACTGCCGTTAACATTGCTAACGTTTTCCTTTCTGTCGCTGTGTAGTTCCTTTGTGTCTGACCTAAGGGTTTGCTAAAAAATGCCAAGGGGTGCCCTTTTTGAGTTGAATTCACACCCACGGCGTAATCTGAAGCTTCCGCCGCGATCTCCAATTTATCGTTCCCTGCGAACTGCAAGCACGAAACTGCAGTAAATATAAGAAGGGAAAGGATGATCTCAAAATTCCAAAAAATTTAAACAGAACATCAAAAGAAGAAGTCATTGTAGAACACCTACGATCCGAATTTGAAGAACGTATCGTGCAGCCATTGCAAAAAGTAGACGTTTTTATGAACTCTAAGATGATCGAAGCTATCGTGGATAACACTCTGGAATGCAGATAACAATCCTACATTCTTCTCTCATTCCAGATTTAGAAGCCAGAGAAGGAAGTAAAGTCTTGCTAACTTCTGCTTTCGGACAACAGATTGAAGGAAAAGTTTGCAGTGTACCTATTTAGTATTATAAGAATCGTGGAAGTAATTTATTTAATTCTGTGGATAAATTAATTGCAGTGACTGATAAGCTAAATAATGCCTTGTTTATACTCTTATATATAAACAAGTTAATAACTCCAGAAATACGCGAACTGTTGATTAAACCTGATGGAGAAGAATCAAACATAGAAAGAAATAATTCCGGAGACGAAAACTTGCAAAGTTTATTATCTGAAGCACCGTCAAAGGAAAACGTAGAATTCCCCCCTCCGGCCAGCGCTTTTGGAAGAGAAAACCGATGGGGATGGAGAGGGGAAGAAGGTGAGCATTGACTAAGGGGAGGAGGAGAGAGTTTACGTAAACACAGACGTTTCGTCTGCTGAAAATCTGGGCAGAGAGCAATCAACCTGTCCTTCGCTGAGAGAAGCATGGAAATTAGCTGTAGAAAAAAAAGAAATACTTATTTATTGATTATCTCTTACACCACCAAGAAAAAAGATATTAGGACAGAATATTAATATTATTATTAACTGTTTTTAATTAACTTAGTGTTTTATTATTGTTTTATTATTAACTTAGTGCTTCCTCTTAGTGGAAGTACACCAGTGCTGGAATTAGCACATAGTTCGATTTTCAGTGCACATCTTGGAATAAGGAAAACAATGGAGAGAATCCGATATTAATTTTCTTGGCCTGGAATAGCGCAAGATGTCGAAACCTTTTGTAAAACATGGAAAAATTGTCAGTTGAAGAGTGCAGAGAAGCAATCGGACAAGATTTCCATCTCACCCGTCAGAAGACCAGAATTACTTTTCGAAGTAGTGAACATTGACGTTGTTGGACCTATTAAATCTCCTGTTAGAAAATATAAATACGTGTTATGCCTTGTAGATCAACATTCCCGATGGCTAGAAGCAATTTTACTGAGAAGCTTGACAGCAAAAGCCACTCACGATGCATGTTTGGAGATTTTTATGAGAACAGGAATCCCTAATACAATCACTAGTGACACTGTTAACATTGTTTCGAGTAACTTTGTTTCGAAACTAATTAAATAATTCCAGAAAAGACTAGGTTCTCACACTAGACTCTCTACACCTGCTTATAGTGCTTCAAATGGATTGGTAGAAAGACGGTATAAGTCTCTCAAACAAATGTTAGATCATGTCATCAGGACTGAGCCTTCGAACTGGTATAAACACATCCCATACTTGCTCTTTGCTTACCGGGAAGTATCGAACTGCACCACTGGAATCTCACCATTTCAGCTGGTGTATGGAAGACAACCAAGAAGTCCTTTAGCAGCACTGAAGTTTTCATGTTCAGGAGAAATACCTATACCACGTAATCTAAGTGAACCGGCAGTGGATTACTTACAGAATTTAAAAATAAGATTGAAACAAGCTGCCGAACGAACAAATTTAATTGCAAGGAGAAACAACAAAATATGCTGAGTATTTTAACTGAAGATTAATACCAAAAACTTAAAAGTCGGAGAACAAATTTATTTACTCACCCCAGATTCAAATAACAAACTCTATGCGCGTTGGACTGGACCAGGAGAAATCATGAATCATTGTCCACCTCATTCCTATAAAGAAAAACTACCCGATGGAAAGGTCAAGCATGTGCATTCAAATAAAATTCGAAAATTTCAAGCTAGCGTCAATGCAGTTGGAGTGATATTTGAAAATGAAGAAGTATTTCGAGATATTATAACTTTGCCAGAAAAAGATCTTTCAACCTCCCTAGAAGATTTAAAAATAGACTCGAATCTGAATTTAGAAAATTTAAATCGGCAGCAAAGAAGAAAATTAGTCGCTCTTATCAATCGACGCAGAGCACTATTCACCGGAAAGCTGAAAACAGCTAACGTTGAAGCTCATAAAATTAGACTAATACCCAATATGGAGAGGAAGAAACTCTATATCTACAGGATTCCTGAAGCATTGAAAACCAAGGTTGACGAAGAAGTAGAATTATTGAAATAAGGACTAATAGAAGAAAGTAATGCAGAAATAGCTCACCCAGTAGTTTGTGTAAGCCAGAAAGAAGGAAACATTAGATTGTGTTTACATTATCGAACATTGAATGCAGTGACGAAGCCAGGCGACTTCCCTATGCAAAATGATATTGATTTAATGTGCAGTATAGGAAGAACCAACTGCATAACAGCACTGGATTTACTGAAAGGGCAATTCCCATGGTGGAGCAAAGTAAAGAATATAAATCCTTCAAAACTCATAGAGGCCAATGTCAGTTTAAAGTGTTACCTTTTGTCCTACGGAACACAGCAGCAACTTTCAGAAAATCATGAATAACGCGTTGAAAGAATTTCAACAATTTTCAAGAGCTTATACTGACGACATAGCTATATTTTCCACCGATTTTCAACACACATCTCCAAGATTTGGATAAAGTTTTCACCAAACTAGAGTAACTAGGATTTACTATCAGTTCGAAGAAATGTTCTTTTGCAAAACCGCAAATTAAATATTTAGGACACATTATCGGATCGGGGAAACATCAGTCAGATCCCGAGAAAATAGAGGCAATTAAGAAACTGGAAACGCCGAAAACGACGACACAGCTCAAGAGCGTGTTAGGATTATGTAATTATTATCGCTATTATATCCCAGGGTATGCAGAGATCGCCTAGCCACTCAAGGAATTCACGGAAAACAAACAACCGGAAATACTCGAAAAGAAATTCATGAGTCAGCATTTCAGCAACTTAAGGCACGATTAGCGATGTCAACGGAACTGACCAACCTAATACCGCAGGATACGTTTGTCATTCATTCTGACGCATCTTAAATCGAAATAGGTGTATGTTTATCACAGCAAAGGGGTGAGAAACAATTTCCCGTGTGCTACGCGAGTAAGAAACTACAGAAACCTTAACAAAGCTGGCCGACTATAGAACTTGAAGCTTACGTTATAGTATGGGTATTGAACAAATTTGAACCATGGATATTCGGTTTATCTATGAAAATTGTGACCGATCACAATCCACTAGCATTTATAGTGAGAAATGCTCCTCAAGCTTCCAAATTGCAACGATGGGCCATTGCGCTGCAGAAATGCAATCTAGAAATAGAACATTGCCCTGGAAAGAAATCTGGTTAATGCTGATACATTATCCAGACTCTCCACCCGTCAATTTTGAACAATATTTACTATTCATATTCACCAAAATTTTATGTAATTAATAATTAGATAGTTTTTCTTTGCTTTTTTTTATTAATTTTACGATTTTGTGCAAATGAGATATTTATGTAATATGAAATAGAAGGGAAAAATTTATAGGATAACAGATATTTGAGATAAGTGGTAAATTTGGATATTTTTTGAAGGCGAAGAACTGTGTAGCAACATAATTAATTATAGAATCTGTTTAGAGGGAAAGATTTTCTGTGTAATAAGAATTATTATTTATGTAATTGAAAAGACTAGAAGTATATACCTGTTTAACTAATTTGAATAGACACATTTTGATAATGTTTTTATCGATGGTCTTCATATGTAACAGTAAGAAGCTAAATTTTACTTTCATTATTGGAATAATACTAGCATGAAAGAATATCAACTTGTTGTCGTTGGTTAAAAATTAAGAAACTATTATCAGAATAATAATGTTTGGAAACATTAGATGAAATGCAAAAAAAGTTTTATCTATGTTCATATGGTAAATTGTTGTGTAATCATAGGTATTTCATTACAAATATTTATAGTTGTTGAGATTTGAATATTAATGCAGAATGTTTAAAATGTATATGCAGATTTTTTTCTTTTTTTCATTGATCGCAAACGGTTGCTAGATTTTAACTTCCAGATTGATGATTGATTTGTAAACTGCATCAACCACAAGCTTACGACGGGGGTGTAGTATCTGGCGACTGCTTGGCGATCAACAAAGCGCGCTTGGCCAGTGCCTGGCAATGGCTTGGCGCGTTTAGTCTCTTCTTCCAGAAGGGTTGCTCTATTTAGAAGAGTTGAACGTTAGTTGAAAAAGAGCAAGGTGCTCGATGCTGTATGAGCGATGTACTGGTCCGAGATAAATATTTTACTTTGAATGTTAGTTTAATAAATGTTTTGTTTCATCTTGCTTAATGGTGCCTTATTAAACCCCGAATCCATTACAGCATTATTTCAGTGATTGTAATGAGCGGGAGTTTAGCGTAGACGCAAGATTGTTTTTAAAGTTTAATTTTGAAATACTCTGTTTGTTTTTATAAGTTTTATTGTTTAATATTTAGAGGAGGTTAAGCTGTTGGCGGTGGGAGAATGTTGGATTTCAGATGACGTGAAGTTTATAACTTATGAATGTTTTCATTAAATTTTATTTAGTTAAATGTTTTCGGGTCAGTTAATTATTATTCTTATTTTTTAAAGTTTTGTTTCTTGAATATGGCAATCGAAAGATGTGGAATGTTTAAATTTTTGAACGAAAGTTGTTTGGTGTGTTGAATTCCACAGTATCTTGTATATTTTAGTTAGTTTATGATGCATCCGTTGTTAGTGAATTTGAATATATTTACTTGGTTGACAATTTTGGAGTCCGAGGAAAGTGTTATACAACTTATTATTTTGTTATTCATTATAGCAGTTTATCATGAATTATATAGAGAGGACTATGTTTTTACTTGCAAAACTGATGGACTTTGTTTTACTCATCTAGTATTTTATCATCTCATTTTACTATTCGGTTTACATAAAATAACGGCGTTTCACTAATGCAAAACTTAAAAGTTACTATTCTGTTTACGTTTTAAAACCACATCTTAATGCTCTCATTACCGCCAAAAAAATTCGCCAGAGTTTGAAGGGCAAAATAGTTTGGAGCCAACTTACCCCGCTTATGGAAGATGGGCCATTGTTGCGTTCGTACAGGTTCGTAATAGGTTGAAAGCACATATCCGATAAAACGGTAATAAAATCTATTCCTATCACAAGAAATATAACAAAATGCTGGATTTTCCCTCAAAGACATTCCTACAATATCACGCAATGTAATCAGTAGCTATATTTTAAATTACTAAAACGTTAAATAGAAGAAAATCCAAAGCGGGGAGAAAGCTAATACTATAAAAATATTGTAGCTGCTTAGTAAAAAACAACAGCTCACTAAAGTAACTAAACTGAGGTGTTTTTCCCGGCTTTTATAGCTGTTTAAATTGGTCTCGCGAGACAGTTCTAGCAATTTGTGGAAAGCAAAAAGAGTAGAAATAAGGTTACACCTAACATAGCAATCAATTACATTTATTCAAATTAAGTATCAGTTACCGAGATAAACCTTTATTCAGTGTTAAAAGTACGTGTTCTTGTATTTTTACTTTTCCGGCTTAGCTTTCTCCTAAAATTTGTCACGTGCTGCATTGACGGGGAAATAAAACAATTTCAATTATAATCTACTAAAATTGTCTAACTAAATACGAAATTCGGAACGCTACCTTCTTCGGAAGGACTGCAAATCCCGGGTAGTGAAATTCCTGGATTACCATATTTAAAACTAAAGCATCAGTTCAATAATAAACAACATTACAATAACAAACAACATAAACAATAATTGCAATAAATAGTTTAAAACAAATCAAATACTGTCATATACTAAATGCAAATCAAATAAAGTACAAATTTCGAAACAAAAGGATCATGATTGTTGCCTCCTACGCGGCAATTAAAAGGTATGTTGAACAGCGCAATGTTTCTGCGCAACTTCAGTCAGTTTCAATTCGAACTCCTAGCGAAGCATACATGTTTTGATCCCGCATGGTCGGAAATTCTTTTCGATTTCGATTTTTAGTTACAGTTCGAAAAATAAAATTGGTTGTTGTTGTTATGAAGTTGTTTTTAGTTTACAGTCGAACCAGCGCACTTCAGAACATTTTGGTCACAATCGGCCGCAGTTAATTAGAATAATAATAAAAACTGGCTCATGAAAACATTACTACGTTGAACAGAAAACGTGGCGGTATTAAAGCGCCAATAACCAAATTAAAGTCATCTCTCAATGGAACAAATAATGATGTTGGTTTCGAACAAATAGAAGTGTTTCAAGAAAAAAAGCATACGTTAAATAAGCAAATTGATGAACTTCGCTTGGATTATTACAAAGTGTGCAAAGATGAAGAAATATCAGACATCGAAGCTACTTTTGAAGAAATCGAGACGCATATTACCAATGTTGAGGCAAGCCTAAAATGTCTTTATAATTCATTATGTAGTAAGAATAATAGTGAGTATGCAAATAATAGTGTCCCAGAAACAAGAAGTACTTCATTGAATTATAAAGTGCCTGAAAAAACATTGCCTAAATTTTCTGGTAATTTTGAAGAGTGGAATTTATTTAAAAACCAATTTGTAGCTGGCAACTTATCCAGCTCACTGAGGAATTGCATAGAGCCCCTGACGTGCAATTTCCTTAAATTAAATAAAACCAAATATATGGTATGAAGGAGATGCCGTTTGCACCGCAAGGTGACAGGAAACCAAAGTTCTGCAATGTACAGAGAAGTCCTAACTAAAATCCTGACTGCGGCAGAGCCGCGTTAGTACATGTCTACGTCCTAACCAGTGCACATGAAAGTAACACAATTTATTAAACTTTAGTAATACAATACAATACAAATACTGAATTAATACATGAAATATAACATACAAAACGATAATAAAAATAGAAATTTTTGATTAACTAGGATAAATAACGAAAGCCTATTTACATATGTACAAGTTGGAGCAATGATCTAACAACTACTAAGTTGGGAAATTCAGATCCCTTAGTAAATGGCCTGATGTTGTAATCCTCATTTAAGGCTATGTAGTCTAGAACATGGAAATGTTGAAGATGTTTACATAATAAGGCAGATTTAAAGAAATTGGCATTCATTCTATGTAAATAATGATTTACATATTCAATCCTCAGGTCTCTGTGTAAGGTCTGTGTATTAGATACGTAGAAATGGGCATTTGTGATAAGTCTTAAGACTTTGTTTTGCGTAATCTGAAGTTTTTCAACATCTTTTTTAGAATAAGCCGCCCAGGCCGGCGAAGCATAAGAGAAAATGGGCCTTATGACAGTAATATATAAATGCCTTTTCTTTACTAAGCTTAAGCTTGAATTTCTTCCAATAAGGGGGAGTAGGCAAGTAATTAGACTTCATGCTTTGCTTCTGACACGGTTAATATGGTCTTTCCAAGTTAGCTTATTATTGAGTGTCACTCCTAAGTATGTAGCCTTAGATACTAACGGTACCTCAGTGCCAAATAATTTAATCTTTTCATTAACTCTTCTACATCTTTGTTTTCTTCTAATAACTAATAGTTGAGATTTTGCCGCATTTATCGATATACGCCAACGCGTACACCAATTTTCAATATCAGGCATATAAGTCTACAGGGCACGTATAGCAAGGTCGGCCTTAAGCGATCTGGTAGCAATGGCGGTATCATCGGCGTAACATCCCAAATATTGTTGTCTCGTGAATCTATCCCTGGAAAAATCTGAAACGTAAAATGTATAGAGAACAGGGCCCAGAATTGATTCCTTGGGGACCCCTGCACCCAGTCTCATACAATCCGAGCTGTCTGAATCAATTGAAACATAAAAATTTTTGTCCTTGAGAAATGAGTATATAATCCTTATAATTTCTCTATTAAAATCGAGTTGTACTAATTTGTATATTAGCCCCTCATGCCAGACGCGGTCGAAAGCTTTCGCCACGTCTAGCATGAGTAAGGCAACACTGTGTTTTGTATGAAGGGCTTCACCAATGTACTCCGTCAGTCTGACCAGTTGCTTAGTAGTGGATAAACCACTACGGAAACCGAGCTGTTCTGGCGGTAGTTTCTCCATATGAGACTGTAATCTTCTTAAAATTATTCGTTCATATATTTTCCCTAAACCGGGGAGGAGACTAATAACCGTCAGTCTGACCAGTTGCTTAGTAGTGGATAAACCATTACGGAAACCGAGCTGTTCTGGCGGTAGTTTCTCCATATGAGGCTGTAGTCTTCTTAAAATTATTCGTTCATATATTTTCCCTAAACCGGGGAGGAGACTAATAGGTTCTGAAACCATCGGTCCGGCTGGTGTCCTTTCCTGGTTTTGGAATTAAAATCATATTCACAATTTTCCAGCGAGAAGGAAAATACAATTTCTCCAAACATGCATTAAGTATATCAATACATCTATTTAAAGTATTGTTGCGAAAAATTCGGCGGTTGCGCCTGTATGTAAGCTTTCCGGCATAGCACTAGGGTTGCCATAAAATAGTGTATGGTAGGGTTGCCTGATTGGCGACTTTATCGCCCATTTGGCGACCAAATCGGTGATATCCCATGGTCCAATCGGGAAGCTTCTAGAATAACTTCCTGTCGAGATATTTCTCGAAACGTGTGGAACTTAAAGAAAAGCTATATAAACCCTTGCGTTTCTGAGAGCAGGCAAATTGCTAGAGTGTGATTAAGTGTGAGGTTGTGAGAATAGCTGCTCACTGCGAGTGCTAAGCTACGCGAGAGTTCTGTGAACGGAAAGCGATCGAGATAGTGCTTTGCCGTGAAGCTACCTTTACAGTGTAGCTTGACAGTGTATTGGTGAGTGTTCCACGGTGTTTATTATAAGTTAAGTGTTGTCGGGAAGCTACCTTTACAGTTACAGCCTGAAGCTGTGTTGCTGATTGTTTCAGCGTATTTATTGTAGATTTTCGACGCTTTTAAAGGGAATTTTGGAACTGTGCTGTAAATAGTGATTCTTGTAAATAAATTGTGCTTTTTATTGTTCTTCATCG